>JAOBRD020851028.1:0-13064 GCA_027575215.2 Hydrozoanthus sils
CCACGGGGGTAGGTGTTCCTGTTGCTTGTTCTGATCAAACTATCAAACTCGAATATGCCACAAATCGTTTACTTTATGTTGTTTTATTCGATCTGAAAATAGAATATAATTATTTACGATAAATCTGATCTGATACAATGATGTTAGCCTTAAGCAAAGGTTGAGCACTGACTGAAATAAACCAAATCAACAAACTAAATGTTTTCTTACTTCTGTGGCGGGTTTCCTGGTTTACTGGTTAGCAGTTTTTAAACGGTCTTGGTAAAAGCAGGTTAGCTAAGTTTTTCGAACTTCCTGTTTTTATCTCATCTGCGCTTTTGCGTTACTCATATTACTGAAATCTTTTAGCAATAACTGTCAATCAAAATGTCAACGCTTAAAAGCATAATAACTTAAGAATAGTTACTCTAAATATAGTAGGTCTTCATCGTAACAGTATTCAAACCTACCCTAATTTTGGTTCGGCTTTTCAGCCTTTTTTTTAAAACATAGTTCAAAGCCAAAGCCTTATAAACTATTTTGATTTTTGTCACAGCATAATTATATTGAAACTTTTTTATTCACCCCCTCAAACTATTCATTTAAATGCTATAAATTTTCTAACGTCATTGAAATGCTATAAATTGTGGGTCACAAAATTTTGATGTATCTATATATGTAACTCCTCAGCTTCTTGGGAACAGTTGTATAATTGTTGAATTCTCCTGATAAATGTACTCACTGTTAATCTCCATTTGCGGGTCTTTCTGAGCCGTGTGAAGGAGTTCGTTTTAACAACAAACCGATCGTTCACAACAATCACAGGGACCACGTTGACTGCTGTGGTCGTTTGTTGCTTAGCTGACAAACAATCACTTTCTTTTTTATTACCAAAGACAACTTGCCCTATCTTTCCTTCATCCAGTAAATAATAGAATCCCACGTCCATAGCACGCGAGAGAAAGTGTTTCCACTTTTTTGCCACGGCGTGGGGGCGATTCTATACAAACAAGGTCGCGCAAGATTGGTGATGAATTAATCATGAATAATCAATGAAGGTCCTTTTGAGCCATGTGAACGAGTGCTGACCGTCCAAAACCTGAAAAAAATTTTGTTATCATTGACGTCATTGGAGAATACTAACTAGTGTGACTAGTTTCCAGACACTTGTCAAGGTTTTGAAAGAAAAATTAATTTTGAAAATTTTTTGCCATTTTCGATTATTTCGAACATTTTATGTTAAAAGTCTTGTTTTCACTATATCTTTGAGTTCGACATCCAAATGACAATTCATTTTCCCTCTCCCAGTTGCCATACAATCTTGACGTCAAAGGAAGTAACGATGTATCCACAACCCGTGATTGTTTCTGGGCACTGCCTAGACCGTCATTCTTAAAAGTGTACTGGTCAAACTGGCCCGCCATTGGTCGATTTTATTCCGGTCACAAACTACTTATCACAATTGGCCTCAAGTTAACATACGAAAATATTAAACCAAGATAACGGTTTAACAGTTAAGAAAGCGATAATAGAGCTTGAGACTGAAAAGCCTAAGAAAATTTTTTTCAATACTTGCCTCCCGGTTACATTGTGTAAACTGTTTTGTGACTTGTTTTATGCAAGATATTTTCATTCAACAGGATAAACTATCTATACTCGAGCTATCTTCAACTGCAAGTTTGTGTTAAACATATTCACGTATCGGCCTTGGGGGTCAACCTCTTCATGACATAACATTTCAAAACACCAACATGGACTTCATTTGTTGACATAAACACAGTATCATCTTGAACACAGTATAGTGAATAAATTTTAAATGCAAACCCTATTAAAGTTAGATTTTAGTAACACACTGTTCTTTAACAGCAGTTAGTTGTCAAAATATTTGTACAGAAGCAGTTGCGGTGCTTGCAAGTGCAAGAGGCAGTCCCATATACAACAAAATTGAGTGCTCGCCATTCGATATTGAAACCGTCTACAAGCAATCACTTGCTACGACAGCAAAAAACTGAATACCACATATTCATTTCGAATTTCCCAAGTCAGTTGAAGGAAATTTGAAAAAAAAATAGCAAAACCACAGTTCTGATATGAGTGGCTGGTTGTTTGTATATTCCTAATATCTGGATGGTGCTTTCTGTTTTCCCTGTTTTGTTTGACGCGGAGTACAGCAGAAATGTTGCAAAGCAGGATCACCACTTTTGATCTCCCCAATTGAAAACGCGAGACATACAATTTCGCACAGCTGCAAATTTTTCTTTTTAAACTATATACAAAAGCAAGTGACAACAGCTTGATGGTGAACTGCGGGCACAGATTGCTCAAAACGGAAAAAATTAAGACTATTTTGAAAACAATAGTCTTGTGTAGGCAAAACAATATTTCCCTGAGAGGAAAGGACGACATAGACCAATGATCTGTTGTCGGGCAGATTTCAAGCACTGCTACATTATTGAATGGACGGCTGCAACGAGGTTAAGAAACATTTTGATATGGCCCCAAAAAACGCTGCATACCGGTAGAAGACCATTCAGAATGTAATGATTGAGACAGTTGACGGCTACATCGTTCAGCAAGTTGTGGCTGAAATTAAGAAAAGATTTAAACAGTCTTCCATCAGATTTGATTTGTAAAGGGACCTCTTCCGGTGGAGCTAATTGCATCCAACAGACTAAGAGGAATTGTAAAACATGTCCGGACAAACATGATAACCCATTTAGTGAATTTAGCCAGCACGACATCTTATGCTAAACAAACGAAAACATATCTTCATTTGGAACGTGCTAATATGAGCAGCAGGCGTATTACAATGGGAAAAATGGTTAAAGCACTTAATAACAAAACAAAAGCTATCTTTAAATTGTTCCTGTTTTTTTATCACCAATGAACCTGATAGTGCTGCTTAACAAAAAAAATATAATATAAAAACATAATTTGTTTCAGACAAAAAGTGCATTTCCACACCTCAACTGCCACAATGGAAAAAAATAATTGTCAGTGATTTTCTGAAATGACGACATATCGTTGGAATCACCCGAAGTATACAAAATCCTTGAAAATATCTGAAAAAGGTGAGATACAGCATCCTCACTTTTATAATGCTTCTGAAGCAAAGTTGGCAAGATCGGTGCCTTCGAACAACAAAACCCCAAGTTTGATCCTAGCTGTGCCCAAATTTAAACATTTTTGAGACCTTTTTTTCTTCAAAAACGTGCTCAGCTATAGTCTATTATGATTTGTTTCTATGTTTCAAATAAATGTATTTGTGTGTTATGGAGGAAAATTATTTCTGCTTAAAAATATACCGATGCTCAAGGTCCTAAATTTTGAACTTCGCGCTCACCCACAACGGCCAACCGTATTGAAGAAGGTATGGCCGACAAACAGAGGATATTCGTTCCAAATCCCTTGATCCAGGCTGGTCTTCTTGTTCCATAAACCCCTGCTTTGTAATGCAATCAGTTTTTGTCCATAACTGCGCGTAGTTAGAAATTATCCAAACAATACGAATAAATCGCGGGAAACATGGCGAAAGGCAAAACTGCTTGCTACGGAATTAATGTTGAGCTGCCAGTTTATAACCAAGAAATAATCGAACAGTTAGAAAGAAGAGTCCAAGAAAATATTGTAGCCCTCAAGCAATGTGGATTAGCCTTCAACTGTCCTAGAAATTGTCGAAGCAAACTTTCATCAACCCTGTCACACGTCCTGTTCTTGTGCAGTTTTCAGTTCGCGTGATCGGTGTTTTTCCAGTAATGCCACGTGGTCAAATCAACGCAATTTTTCGATTTACCGCGCACTTGCTTTCTGTACTTTTTCTAGAGTTGGTGAAACAACTTTATCTCATCAAACCAAAATATTCCATTCAATCAAATGTCCAAGGTTTAGAACTCGGAACAAGGTCATTTTTAAATTTACCTCTTACGACTATAAACATTCCTGTAACCAACGGCCCTTTACTTTCAGTGTTTTACCTAATACTGCTTGCTGCCCAGTGCAATTTCTGTCTGCGTGTCTAAGGTTAAGGGTAGCTCCCCTCATCCATTATTTAGGATGGCTAGGTTTTTATCCAGTTTCACATTCGGTTTAGACTTTCAGCATCTTTGACTGTTTTAAAGTTTTGCTCTTTGGACCCTTTTCGCATAGGTGCTGCTCTGCATGCAGCCGACAAGACTATTGGAAGCACAAAAAATAACCTTGGGCCGTTTGGAGGCTAATTTTTTCATAAATATACACTTTTTTTAATTGTGATAGCAATGGATCCACTTGTTGGGAGGTGATATCAATTCATCATGATTTTAGCTGGGGTTATCTACCGTATTACTTTTGCCGAAAATCCACTTTTAGCAAGGGTAGCAGCTTGCTTTTTGGCAGTTTACAGATTGCTATTTATCTATATTTTTTACAAGTTACCAGTTTGCAACTGCTTAGGGATGGAAACTTAATAAGCTCAATTAAATTATTAAAGACAAGTAGGTCAAAGGCGATTAAGGTTGTCAAGTGATTAAATAGATTTAAAAAAATAAAATAAAGGTTTGAACAGTACTGTACACGTGTCGTCTTAAGTTTGTTACTCTTTGTTCATAAACAACCAGTTTTATCGTTGTATCAAGGTCAGATAGATTGGGTAACGTAAAACCCAGGTTCCACTGTATATATATAAAATCAAAATTTTACGTCATCATAGTCTTCATACGGTTCCTCCAATGCCCTAAAAACATCGCCGCCGATGGTGCTACAGGGTTTCAACCGATGCAAAGAAATGTGGATGACCTTGCTGACAAAGGTGTTAACAGAACTGATGCAATGATGTAAAGGAAAGGCTGAAAGACGACAAAAGGTATCTTAAGACCAACTACCGAATTCACTGCAATGAAGAAAACTCATCATACAACAAGCCGTAGAAAGTTTTTAAGTAAGAATGCCTTCGTGAAAAGTGTAACCACAAACACGATCTGAGCTGTAATATATGTGCTAACCTCGTCTAGGTTCTGAATGAGAAAAAGCAACTAATCACCATTCGTCTTCTTTAATATACAATTAGGATCATCAGGAGGGGCTTCTTTATGACTTTGAGCAAGCCAGCTCAAACATCTTCCATTGGAGATGCGGTCTAAGTCCTGATAGTTATGGACTGGGCAATGAAGTTTTTGCAATATAAAGTTCAGAGAAAAGCAGTCAGATTGGTACGGAAAGAGAAGTCTAAGCCAGCGCGTGTCTTCTATTATTTCAAAGGAAGAGAAAACTGGAAATGTTCACCAACAAGATTGGTTTTCTGTTTGTCCTATTGCATAGAACGTGCTTATTAAGTTGAATACTGAACGGACGCGCCATGGTTGGTCAGTTTTCTATATGTAGAAGCCGATTGGTTGCTATATCAAACCAACTATTTTTAAAACGAAAATGTACTACAACGTATAAAATTTCACAAATGGATAGAACTACGGCATTTAATTGTTGTGAGTTTTTGAATCTTTCTTCTTTCAAAATTGAGAAAGTCTTTCTTTTCCCTGTGTAAGTTTCAGCTGTTCAATCTATTGGCTTTCTTAACTTAAAGTTTTATTTACAGAAGTTGGGCACTAGTAGTCTATGAAACGTTTGGAATGACAAATTCTCAGTCACTGTTTGCGACTGCGTCTCAACTAGCAAACAACTAATATGTCAAAGGCTGGAAACTGCTCACCAAACCTGAAAGCTACTGGCCACAATAAATAAAAAAACACAACAAAGTCCGCAAAATAATAATGGAACTTGTTAGCTGCAACGTTTCATTGAGCCAGATTGACAACGTAAAAGGGCAGTTCTGCAAAAACTATAAGGGAAGGGTTAGAAAAACTACCAAACCAGGCATTAAAATCGCGTATTGCCTTGTAAGCAAGACAAAATGTTGACTACCAAGTAGCAATGTTCCCCTCACAAAGCACCTTGGTGTTCCACTTCAAAGGATGAAAATCAACAGACAGTCTTACCATGGGAGGCCTTTCCTGGGAAACCATGTTCAAACTGGCCTCAAGGTTAAAATTTCAAAATTTATTGAATGGTTGAATAATACACTTTTTTTTTTTTTAAAACAAAACAACCTTTTGATGAACTATAAATAATATCTCTTTCCGGGGAAAAAATACCAAAACTATGTGATGGATTTGTCGACGAGGCAAGGCGACTTTTGTTCAAAGGTTGCAGCTGAGGCCAAAACACTTGCATCAAAAGAAAAGTCTCTCCTTAAGGTAAATCAAAGTGTCACATGGTTTGTGACACAGCAAAGGACATCAGTAATGCTGAGATTGATCAGCTTGGTATGAAACTCGTATAGCCTAATTTAACATTCTTGTTATTAACCCAATGAAACTAAAATTTGTATTTTGATGGCTTTATAGAAAAGGATGTCGATACCCTCTAGAGCAAGATAAGGACAGATTTTACTGACATGTTTGTCACACCAAGACTTTATATCGTGTCTGTTCATCTCTTCACCGAACACTTATGGGTTTGGCTTTCTGTGGCGAACAAGGTAATCAAGGACTCCACAAGACCTAAACATCAAATCAAGTTCTTTCCATCAAATTCTGAATCAAGCAAACTGTCTAAAAACCATCACATCAACACAAGCCTCAGACTTGGTGGAAAGGAACCACAGCAAGTCAAGAAAAAACGAGCACTGGACAAGAACCTCAGTTAAGCACCTAATTCATAAACGTATTGCTGTATTACGACTCTCTTTAATACAACCAACAGTGTAAAAAATGAAAAAAAACAAACACATCGTTTAGGGCTAAATACTGTAAACAATATTTTGGAATCCTATCAATTGGAATTTCTAAGTCGTTAGAGATCGATAATTTACTTTTTAATTTAGGAAGGTTTTCAAAGGCGAAAAAGAGAAAAGTATTTAAAATAAAACACAAAAGAAACAAAAATTTACTTCTTGAAACAAGCTTTTGCATAATTAGTAAAACGACAGAAACATGCCCATGGACCTCGGAGTGCCAGGGGGCATTCCACAGGTCGAAGACTCCTCTGACAACCCAGGGGCGGATCAAGACTAGTTCCACTAGTTCCATGGAACTAGTTACAATTTTTCAGTTTATAAAAAGTAATAAAACAAATTGGCAAATAAAAAAGTCTCTTTCCTAACTCTTTATATGATTGTTTTGCCATACGTTTTTACCAAATTCATTAAAACGGGACATTCTCTGGCCGTTTTACAGCGTAATTTTGGCTTAAAAAAAGAAAAGACTAAATTTATCCTTTGGGTAGATCCCCATGCTCTGTTTTTTGACTCGTGCCAGGTCCCACTGCATATACACTTGTTGTATGTTGCACCCACTATTGCTCCCATGGAACTAGTCAAAATCATTTTCTATTGGCTGACAGCTAATGTGGAACTAGTCGGAACTAGTAACAATACTACAAAAGGCCAAGGTTGAACATTTTGCTTTTGAAATCGCATAACGACTCTTAAATCTTTGTAATCATGTCTATGAACAGAAATATGAACATGAATGCTGTTACTCGCGGTAAACCAATTTGTAGAAAACAAGAATGTTCTCCTTTTGATACTGGTGTTGTTTCTAATGATATTCATTCTTTTTCGGGTGCAAGCAAGCAAGAATTGATCGAGAATGTATGGAGCCCATGCTGAAGAGTAAGAAAGTTCAATCTCTTATGGCTTCAGCAGTTTCCCTGGTGAGTTTATTCGAAGTATTTAGATTGAGCATATTACATGCCTTGTGCTTTATTTGCGAGTGAATATGGTCAAATTTAGAGTAAATTGGACAAGCTAGTAAAGTCACCGCTCACGTTTTGGACAACTGCCATGGTCCGGCTTCTGAGTTACTCAAACGGAAAATGTGAAGCACATAGTGCATCAGTTATCGCTTTGAGTAATTTTCTGAGAAGTATGAGACAAGAAACCAGCAGCTCAATAACCTACTGCAGCAGCAAATTGCAAAGAACAGAGAAATCATGAAGTCTTTATTTAAAATTGCAATTTTATGCGGTCAAAACAACTTCGCTCTGAGAGGATGGCATGCTGAAGATCCAGGTAACAAAACTCTCCAAGGCAATTTTCAGGCATTGTTAGCATTTCAATTTGACAGCGGCGATCAAGTACTTGAAGAACATCTCAAAAACGTACCAAGAAATGCAACCAACGTTTCGAAAACATTTCAGATCCAAATGATAACTGTTGTTGGCAAGTATATTACAGATTAATTGTCCCGTGAAATTAGAGAAGTCCGGTACTCTTCTATTTTAGCAGATGAAGCAGTCAATGTATCCAACAAAGAAAATATTTTGGTAGTAATCAGATTTGTTGATGCAACAAAAACCATTCGAGAAGAGATTTTAGGTTATCTCTGCAATGGAGGAACAGCTGACGTCGCTAACAAGGAGATTATAAGTAAGGCTGTCACAGATTTACGATTCTCAATGGATGACTGTCGTAGACAACGTTATGATGGCGCAAGTAACATGGCTGGATGATTAAATGGGGCTTCACTAATCACGCGATCACACCACAAAGCAATTTATGTACATTGCATGAACAATCGTATCAATCTTTTCACCAAAACAAGAGCAATGTTTAATCGTCAAAGTTAAAGAGTTACTAACTATGTAATAATAATCACAGTGTGTTGATTGATGTGTGCACGGCAAGGTGGATAGCAAGAATTGATGGTATGGACAGAATGGTTGAATTTTTATTACCAATTGTTACATTATTTGAGGGCATTATCATGGGAAATGTAGATCAGGTTGCTGAAAATACAAGAATTGGAAGTTGGAAGTCAACGCTAAAAAGGATGCCATTTCTCTGTTGAATTCTATCAATTTTTCATTCATCATGACACTTGTTAATGTTAGACATATTTTGGATTTAGCCCAGCCACTAACAGTTACTGTGCAAAGGAAAGATATTGACTTATTGAAAGCAAACGATGAAATCAAACGTTTAAAGTAAGATCTAGCTCGAATGCAAAAAGACTGTCACAAGACATCATGACCTCTATTTTGAAGCTGTTAACTTAGCAAGAAGTGTTTCAGTAGAAACAAGCATGCCTAGGATAGTTCAGAGACAATGCACCAGCTACAAATCTTGAAGATTATTATAAATTCAATTTAGCCAGACTTTTTCTTGATCACTCACTGCAACAAATCAATTCAAGGTTTCAAGATGAAGTGTAAGTATACTACAAAGGACTGTCAGCATCACTTCTACTGCAAAACAAGTTAGTTTGGAAACAAAATGTTAAAAAGTTTGTTAATCACTATAGAGAAGACAGGCCCAACATTGCTGGCCTCGATGCCGAACTTATTTTATGGGAAAGAATGTGGAGAGAGAAACCGCTGAAGGATTGGAGGTTCTTGACAGAGTAGCAACTACCCTTGAAGGGTCGACAAGCAAGCTTTTGTAAATATTTTCACCGTTCTACAACTTCTAGCAACTATTCCCATCTCATCATTATCATGCGAAACATCAATTTCAACACTTAGGAATTTGAAGAACTATTTGAGAAGTACTATGGGTCCGAACATACTGAATGGATTAACATTGATGTACTTCTACAGAGAAATTCGCCTTGGTTTAGATAAAATAGTTAACCAATTTGCAAATCTACACCCTTGCAGAACGAGAATGGCAAACATTTTGCAAGAGACAGAAAATCTTAATTAAACAGTTTATTACAATTTGTATCAGACAAAAATAGGAAGGTAGCAATGTTTCTAGAGTACTAATGTGAGTTAAATTGGTTTCCCTTGGTTTGCTGAGTCAATAAGTTGCAGTGAATTATGCAGTTGCTAACATGGGGGCAAGAAGTACATTTCATAAATGATTAATTGTTGAATAGTTGAATCGCTCATTCTTGTTTTTTTTTCATTTTTTTTATACATATGTTGGCATCTTCTGGCATCAACAATTGTGTAAACTACCATTTGGCCCAACTGTAGAAGTTTGTTTGTAATCTGCTGGCTGTTGCCAAAACTCCGGCAACTGCCTACGTCAAAAGAGAAATTTGAGGCGTTGAAAAGAAATGGTAAACGATTCTACTCACAAACTGGAACTGCTAGCCCAGTCTCTGAGAAGTTTAGAAATACCTGGTAGGATCAAAGTTTGTTGTATTTACCAATAACAATTCATTGAAGTACATCCAAAGTTTAAACTATGTGATGTTGAGCAATGCTGGGCAGCGGAACTCGCGAGTTTTGACTTTACTATCAAGTATAGCCCATCTAACAATTTCCAAAAACACAATTCCTACCCGTTTAGAACCTTCCAGGCAAACAAGATCAGCCCAAGGACCGAACATTGCCACCTTTAAACCTTTCAAATGCCGCAAAACTACTTTTCATTGCTCTTTCTTTGACAGGTCAGTCCGAACTTGGAACTCGCTTCCCTCAGAACTGCGTGACAGTAAATTGTCTTTTAATAATTTTTAGAACCTCTTGTTAAAATACCATAACTCTGCTACCTGCGTAACATACGATGACGACAATTGACGATCATGGAAATCTACCTGCCCCAAGTGCAGTGTAACTCGATGTCTTAACAAACCAATCAGCCATTGTTACTGACTTTACTTAAATTACTCCAACTTTTAGCTGCTTCTAACTACCAGGCCCACAGGAATTGGCAAAAGCTGTCGTGGTGTCTCAGCCAAGTAGGATTTTTTTTTTTCGAGTGAACAACGGCAAGGCTTAATAAATATATAAAATAAGCCCTCAACGACGCAACGTTAATGCTGGGTCGAATCCATAGATAGGAGGTGATGTTACTGAATGACTCAAATTACAAGGCGATAAGATGACGTCATTGACAAAAACAATAGAAGTCTGCAGAAACGGAAAGAAAGAACTTGCCAAGCATAAGAATTTGGAGAACAAACAAACACTTGTGCCAGTTCTCGACACTTTGGCAGTCAGATGTGAAGAATCTTAGGCAAGAAAGTTGCTCAACTCCAAGCTAAACTCCACTGGCTTTAAAGCTGGGTTTCTTTTGCAGCAGCTGCAGAAGCTTAGCAGATGCGAGTCAGAGTAATCGATTGGGGTATTACAGGAAAGCAGGAATTCCAAACCTAGAATTTGGCTAACTATTTGTTCAAACTAATATAAACTAGCAGGTTTCTCTTTTTGTTTTTGTATAAACCTGACACGAGTAGCTTTTCAAGTGACAAAGAGATTTGATGCCCTAAATCTTGGCCAGTTTGCATGCATGCATTTGCTGTAGCTATAATCATAAACAGCACTTATTTCTGCGAATCTTTTACCTGTGGTACTGACATTGTTCTCTATGCATAATATGATTGTCATTCATGTGAAAAAATTGCGATCTCCATATGATACATGTATATGTTTAACCTACACAGAATCCGGAGTAGACACGATTGAAAAATTCTCAAAAACAGAGGCACAAAGCTCTACGGGGGTTTCTTTCATGTCAGAGAGAACAGATGAACCAAAAGAAAAGGCTAAGAATAGATCAAAAGGAATTGCAAACGAAAGCATGATACACAAACTGTACACAAGCAAAATACCAACTACGATATGAAAAAAAAACTACGAATAAAAATTAAAGTAAAAATAAAGCTGGTGAGAAATCTGCATCAGAGAGTCACGCTGAAAACAAGAAAAAAGGAATAGATGCTAACAAAGCTACAAGAAACTAGTAATTACATTTATCACATGTAAAATTCCTTCTCGTTGGTTGGTTGGTGGGTGCTCTGACTCGTTGGATTAGACCAACGAGCAATTCCTGAAAGATCTGGAGGTGATGTCCAGCTAGCAGAAGTTACTTGCCTTCAAGGTCTTCCTCTGCACGAGCTTCGAGTACCACCTAAGAGATGGAGTCACTTCTAAGTCTTTGGCGGAAGCCGTTGACTTGGAGGTTAGAAATTGGTTGAGGATTGGTCTAGGCCTTTCCAGGAACACCAATCAGCATATTTTCTACAACTCTATAGATTCGAGTGGATAACGAATCTTTGAGTTGAGCTGCCATGTCAATGTAGCACTTGCTTCTTTAGGTGTTCGCATGCTGAAATAAAAATAACCCGTTTCACTGCAAGGTAGCAAGTGCTAGCTTGCTCCATAACTGTGCCAAGTGCACAGGTAATGACGCTGTGCATTTGCTACTGCAATCGGTTAGGTCTCATATCCTCCAGACTTGGTTGAGGCTACTAGGGAAGACTTTGCTTCCTTTCAGGTCAAGGCATGCAATTCCAAGCATAACCTTGGCAACCTCTTCTCCCTTGCAGCTCCTAGTGTCACCTCTCTGCCGGTACCTGTGCCCTGTCCAGAGAATCGAACTCCCGGCTGAACAACTCTGATGGGTTCCATGGCGTTTCACCCTCAACATGTGCATGATATCATGTATCTGTTGAATCATTCTCCTTACATGATGCGGGAGAGCCTCGGGGATAATCCAGTCTTTGCCTGGAATGACGGAATCCTTAACATGGTCTTAGATTCACTTCTCCGCTGTGACCTTGTTGAGATTGATTACAGCAAGAAAAGGGCCACCATCGTCGATGTCGCGTAATCATTTGAATCCACCACAACTGCATTTCAAAGGGCACACAACGGTAAATGCGCCAAGTTTGATGGTATATAAAGAAACTTTGAATCTAAAGATTATACTGGATGCACTTATCGTTGGGTCGCTGGAGTCATGAGACCCACTGAACACAGCATCCCTCTCTGCACCACTAGGAAACGTGCGGCTGTAGCTCGCAAGCGTGTGCAGACAGACATCAGGTTCGTATAAGCTCTGGCAGCATCATTGCCTTGCAGAGTTGGGTGTTCTGTCTGGATTTGTTTCTCTGTTGTTCTCTCTTCAATAAAATTGCTTTGTACGGTTAGTCCATTTACAACTGCCGTAAACCTTCATACTCTTAGTGTCACTCCGCCAGCCCTACCCCATACCTTATACTCTTCCTGCTTATAAACTAAATAGTAAAGTTAAAATACTGAGTTTACATACAGAAGTAATAATAGAAGCTATTAATGCCCACATGTTTAGAACGTGATAATTCTGGCATATTTAATTTGATTTGTTAGTATAAAGTTGATATTGGGTAAATTAGATATAT
>JAOBRD020851136.1:0-13063 GCA_027575215.2 Hydrozoanthus sils
CGAGTTTTGGCAACACAACGAGATGGCGTGATTTCTTCGCAACTTCTGGCACGCGCAGTATGACGAATGGGAAAAAACTCGTACTCGTAGCCATACTCGTTGTCGAATCTGAAGCTCTCTAATGACGCCGCTTTGCAAGGAATTTTTAATGTTGAAAAAGCACGTTTGTCTTCTACCTTTGTCTTGAAGTGTTTTGTAGCTCGTTGAAGTAATGTAACAGATTAACGAGGGGAAGCAGTGGGAGTTAATGACTTAACTGATTTAAAGAGAAAAGCTGCGAATCATTTCTTATTGCTCGAATAAAAAATTAGCTATCGAGACCGAGCCTAAGCTTGTTCTTAAATTGTTTTTTTAAATTTTAACCAATTTGAGCTCGTTGTTCTTATAAAAGTTAAGTGTGTACTATAACTTAAAGGCTAAACTTAGTAAATAGATGTGAAGAAAATGTGACAGAGATGTAATTGAGCCGGGAAATTCAATTGGACACCAACAGAACTGTGTTGAGTCGTACGAATTAAAGTGGATTCACGTAGCTTTGATATCTTTAATGACGTTTTGACATGATTTATCAATAAGTTGAGGAAACACACGGTTTTTGTCTTTTACCTTTTTGACGTGTTTTGTGGCTCGTTGAAGTAACGAGGGGAAGCAGTGGGAGTGGATGACTGACAGAATCAGTTCTTAGTTACACTACTGAAACAACTACTCCGTAACAACATTCATATTTTTTACGTTTCTTAGCGTCTTCCTGACTAATTTTCATAATTAAAATGTATATCTAACAGGTGTTCTGGCGGTCTTGTTAAAAAAATTAAGGAGACTGAAATTAAGGGTTTTTCCTTCGAAAAAAATTTTTTTAGGATAGATAGCAACTAAAAATATAAGGAATTTTTGTAAGGCTTTTATGTAGAAAAAAACAACAATAACACTGCTAACATCTTTCTTACTGATATATTCAAACTAAAAAACTCCAATGAAAATTAGTCAGTGGAAATGACAATGACTGAAAAATCGCTGATACGGTTTGAATATTAGAGATCTGAAGTCATTGATTGTCGTTGACAATGTCCGTAGAGTGATACAAGTTGAAGGATCTATCATATTTAGGAATTTCTAGGGCCACCAGAAAGCTAGGTTTGATTGAAAGCATCTTTGGGTGACCTCGGTTAAGTTCAAACGTAGGCTCTATGGCCTCTATGTAGTGCCCTCGAAAATGAATGGGTTTACAACATTTTTAGGGCACGATAAATTGACGGTTTACGCAAAGGTAACAGAACGGTGTTCAATAAAACATTGCAAAGCCAGGCAAAACGTATCTTCTTTTCGTAAGCCAGAAGTTACTACATTAATTGGTTAAGTCTGTTATTGAAAACATGCACACCTATGAATCCAAGAATTTGCTGGTTTTTACAAGTACAACTTTTGATATTTAATAACTATTTCGTTAAAATTAAATTGCAACGGTAAACTACTCTTTTTCTTTTACTCCAATATCAATCTAATAGTTTGTTTATAACCTTTTTAACCGTTAGTTATTTTTCTTGGAACATGTTGTTTTGGAAGTCTGGCCAATAAAATTTAATTTTTCTTCATACCTTGCAAATTTGCAGCCAGCTAGTCACAAATATTCATGATCATCCAAAACAGCTAGCGAATTCGCAAAACTTACGACAAAATTTATAATGCTTTTGCTCTTTTCTTGCAAATTCAAGTTATAATAAGTGCTTCTTGGTTTCTTCGGATTATTAAACGTTTCAGGTAACTTTTCTTGGAATTATACTATTTTCCCTACTAGATTATTGTGGTCTTAATTGAGAAATGTTAAAACTATTTTTCCGTTTTTGTTGATTTCGTTGACTACTATACGACCATAAAAAATGTCGTTAAACATCGAGTAAGTATATTAAGCAGTTAATAAATTCGTAAAATGTACGACAAAATTTACATCGATTTTGCACTTTCTTTGCAAATTCAAGTTATAATTACCTCCTTGTTCCTTTCAGATTTTTACACGTTTCAGGTAATTTTTCTTGGAATTAAATTATTTGTTCCACTAATACAGATTACTAAATGTTTCAGGTAATTTTATATTGTTGTATTTTTACTTGAGAAATATTGGAACTTAGAAAGTTACAATTACTTCTTGGTTCCTTTCAGATTATCAAACGTTTCTTGGAATTATACTATATGTTCCACTAATTCAGATTATAAAACGTTTCAGGTAGCTTTTCTTGGAGTTATACTATTTGTTCTTCTAGTTTTCAACTTAGTTCCTTTCAGATCAGTTATTAAACGTTTTAGGTAATTTTTCTTGGATTTATATGTTCGTTCTACTAGTTCAGGTTATCAAACGTTTTAGGTTTTTTTTTGGAATTATAAGCTACAACAAATGATGTCATTGTTTACATTTGCCTCATTAACATAAATCAAACTTCAACACTGAGACAAAATGGGTCCAAAGTTCGACAGAGTATAACAATGTTAATAATCATCTAAAGTTTTAGCTAGATACACAGAATACTTTGAGAGAATCGGGGCTTCCAAAGTTGTTAAATTACAAAGATTATATGGCTGGGTGGCAAGAGTTGCCTCGACTCTTTACCATTACTGTACTTTTTGGAGTATGTAGGTACAGTCTGCCTCGTCGTAAAGTGCTCAATACTAATGTTAGTAGAGCAAATTATACAGATTTTTTTAAATCTGTCTGACGAGCGCCTATGCGCAAAACTCAGAGTCACAGAGAATAGATGCGTCACCTTTGATTTTATTTACTTGTATATATATATACAAGTAAATGTTTTTTTCAGTATCTCTATATCTATATACAAGTAAATGTTTTTTTCAGTATCTCTAATATATATATATATATTTGTGTGTATATATATTGAGAAATTTTTGTTAACATTTGGGAAATGTTTTAATTTTATAAATCAAGGTTCTTTGGTCCTAATTTTTTTTTTCTTTTCTTACAAAATTCTCAATATTTAGCAAAATAGTGGTGAAATTCTAGCAGCACGGGCCACTGTACTAAACATCCGTACCGTTTCAAAAGTCCCGTGTAGTATAAATGAAGCTTAACTCTCTTATTTTAGAATGAAAGATAACGAGATCGGAATATAATTGAGATAAAATTAGAAAACTTTATGAGTTTTGATTAATTGTAACAAAAATTTGCTTTTAAATCTTTATTTAAACACTTTGTAATCTTTCTTGTCATTTGTCATATTTAAGAATATAAAAGATGTTGCAATGTATAATTTGATTAGAAATGAACAGATCTGGAAATTTTTAAATTTATTTTTTGTTTTTTGAACTCAATGTATAATTTTGTTAAAGTTTGTTTATACAGCCTAGCAACCAACGAAAACAGGTCAGTATGTAAACTCGGATGACAGCTTGAAAATTAATTTTTGTGGTTGATTCTTTTTGTACAAATACTCTTATGTACAACAAGGAACTCTATTATGATTATTATTAATTAACGTTGAGTTTTCTTTGTTGTTCCCCTTAGCATTTAAAATAGATAATGATATTTCTTGCTTTTTGATAATTTATTTCATTTTTTTAACTTTAAAAAGTTACCTATGTGTTTAGCAATATATGTGTGTGTTGCTCATTCGTTTGTAAGCTCTGTTACTGTTTTTCCAGTATCTCTAACAAGATACGGCAGCTGTAGGCTTTGTATGTCATCGAAACTTTGCTAACAGCAACGTGACGTCACATACACTCGATCTCAAAATATTCTTTACTTTTGGTTTTTGAAAGCGAAAACACTTAAACATGTTGGATTTTCAATTAAAAGCTGTTAAACGACAGAAAACAAGAAAGGTTCGATTGCATCGGCCTCTTAGTTAAATCCAAACTTCAACAATCATCCTTTGCTGCGACCTCAGTAAAATGCTCAGACTATCTTTAAAAATAAACCCAAATGGCATTATTTGTTCATTGGCGAGTTAACGGCTTTTAAAAATTTTAGCTAGCAAATATTTCGTTTCACTTTGACTATCTTTCAAAGTAAACCCAAAATGCATCGCGTGTTCACTGTCTAGTTATGTACTTTAAAAAAAAATCCAGTCAGCAAGTATTTCATGTCTCCACGTAAAAAATTTGCAAATTTCAAAAATAACTTTTGGTTACAGTACGGTGATGTATCCATGGCAACTAAGTAGAGCGGTCTGATGTGTCACTCCCAAATTTAATATTTCCATTCCCAAAATTAAGATATCATGAAATTCCAGTTTATATCATAAACATAAGAGAATTGATTATAATTGTAATCTTAAACTTCTAGCTTCTCGTTACCTCTAGACCAAACTCCATTCATTATACATTTATAGAACTTCATTTTTTGTATTCATTCGATTTTATGATCAATTTTAATTTTGTCGGGTTGAGGTTGAATACAGGAGTTAGAAAGAAAAGTATAGCCGTCACAGTTTTGAACATGTTTTGTATATATCATTGGCCGAACAACAAAAAACATATCAAGTATTTTCGAAACTTTAATAATCAGTTTTATTAAAACATAAACAACCCCTACGTCTGTTTATGGTTCATATCTACGTGTTTAGATGAAAAAAGAGAAAAAAAAAGTCGAGCTAAGTCTGTGATGAATTATCTTGATTTGAGGCGATAAAAGTTTAGCATGCATGCTTCACAGACATAGCGTTTTCGCCTCACACGCAGAAGACTTCATTATATATTGTTGAAATTACCCACTGCAAAGAAATACTTTGTCTTCTTTCAATCTTAAGAAAAGCTTGCATAGTGAATTATAAATATTTATGAAGAAGTTGCTGCGATGTTCGTCAAGTGGACAGTTAGTTTCCTGACGTAAAAAATCTTGTTTCAAAAGGATATTGGAGAAAATTTGCAACAAAGTAAGTTCTTCTACTGTTACTAGGTGGGAAAGTTTTTGTTTGCACAATTCTGTGACGCAGGTGCTCCTTATAATTCTCAACGGAAGAAATTAATCTCACCTACAGTTTCTTTAAATTTAAATACCAAAAAGTTGAATTGTGGAGACCACCTGTCGTCATAAATGACCAAAACTAACACACTTTGGACGGAATGGCTCATTCTATAACTTCCGTCAGGATAAAACCGGCTTGCAGAAAAACCCCTTACGAAAACAAGGCGATCTAATTCGAATCACTGTCTTCCAATTTCAGTTGTTTGACTGACCGAACAGGGAGAATCCATTACAATTATTGAGAAAATATCGCATTTTAAGTCAATCTCGAAGCTGACAAGAATTATTTCACTAATGACTTCTCCAATATCAAATTTTTCGGAAAATATTACAACGGTTAAGCCGACATTGCAAGCCGAGCAAATACATAATCCATGGGACGATGCTGTATGGATTTTGACCTGTGCCTTTATAATTTTTACAATGCAATCGGGATTTGGGCTTTTGGAGTCTGGAATGGTATCAAGGAAACACGAGATTAATATTTTGGTTAAAAACGTTGCGGATGTGCTGTTCGGAGGTTTGTCGTTTTGGATGTTTGGTTATGCACTGACTTTCGGTGACTCACCCGGATCAAATCCTTTCGTTGGATTCGGAAACTTTTTTGTCGATGCTGAAGAAGACGAAATGGGGCATGTCTTCTCGCGGTTTTTTTTCCAAGCATCGTTTGCTTCAACGGCTACGACGATTGTCAGCGGAGCAATGGCCGAGAGAGTAAAACTAGAGTCTTACTGTTTGTTTTCATTTTTAAGTACTATAATATTTTGCCTGCCAGCCCACTGGATTTGGGCATCGAATGGATGGCTTCGTACCCTAGGCGTCGTCGACGAAGCCGGGGCTTGCGCCGTTCATTTAGTCGGCGGCATTTCAGGACTAGTCGCGACTGTGATTATCAAACCCCGATCTGGTCGCTTTGAAGACGATAACGAAATCCCGAAGATGGGATCACCGGCAACCGCACTTCTTGGCCTGTTCATGTTATGGTGGGGATGGCTTGCGTTTAACTGTGGAAGCACATTTGGTGTCACTGATGGAAGATGGAAAATCGCGGCAAGGTATATTCCTTTACGCTAATCTGATTTTATTAAACATCATAATCAGTCAATCGCCAGGAAAAATAATTTTTTTTAGTTTTGGTAGTTTTATTACTAACTTTATCTTCAAAATCTTTTACCAATTCTGGATAATGTTAAGGTCCAGTAGAAATTGACTTTAAAATCTTCGAGTTTTTGCGCTGTCAACTAGAAGATTATTTTCTAACTGGAGTAAATATCTCAATGTAATGGGTTTTAAGCGTTATATACTTTTTTATTGTAGGAAAAATATAACAGGCCTTGTTTTATTATGTGCAATATTATTTGGGCTTTAACTGCATGTTGTTCTAATAACAAGAATATATTAATGACCGCAAATTATTTTTGTCGGAAGGTATGCAACTTTTGTCCAGAGCTGTTTGTATTTTTGTATCAACTAACACGAAATATTCCAAAACTGATCGGCAAACGCGTTGAAAAAAACTTAAAATGCGGTGAAAGAACATAATTGTTGATATATTTTTCAATCTAGCTACATTCATTGCTGATTTAATCTTTAACTTTGTTACACTTTTGCTTTTCAGAGCTTTAGGAAAAATAGATCATTTTAAGCGTGAAAAGAACTTTAAGTAGATTATAAATTATTTTGCGAGCGTTTACCCGACGAAAATTAAACGAAGACCTAACCGCCAGCGTTCAACTTATAATAAAATAAAGGAAAAAATTCGCGAACTTGTCCTATTTTGCCTTTTTACCAAGACTAAGTACTCCGGAAAAAGTTTTCAATTTACTTATCACGAACCGAAAATAATTATTGAAAGATTTTCAGTCGAAAGATAAATTATTTGCTTTGGTGTTGCACCAATTCATGAGTCTTCTAACTAGACACAATTCTGCTTAGATTTTTCAAACCATTTTTTTAATTTCAGAATTGAAATGATTTCAGAAGTAGCGAAGCTTGCTTATGTTGTGTTTGTTTGAGTTGATTAGCATATTACAAAATGGAATTGTGAAATAGAAGCTGAAAAGAAATATTTTTCTTTGAAGCCCGGCACACAGGGAGAAAATAGCTAAGCTCGCTCGCTGTCTCACGAGAGAAAAATCTCTCAGCCAGTTCTTTCTTCGTGTGTGGAAAACTAAACTTTTGTGAGAATTTCGACACTTGTGGCGGTGACACAAACATCGATTGTGCTTGATATTCACATCGCTGTGGCGCGAGGTAAAGCTCCACAAAATATTCGTCTCGATCGTATGAGCGGAACTGACTAGCAGAGCTCTCTAGCTACCAGTCTTGGGGCAATATTTTGTTGTGCTACGGGCTTAATAATGGCAAAGTTTTACACTCATGAAGACATTTAAGGAGTAAACAGAATAATCTTTGAAAAAATCAGGAGCTATTTGTTCCTAACTTGCAACCAGCTAAATTCAGTGTTTAACACCGCTCGGTTTGTTTATATAGCTATTAACCCAAGAGCCCCCAGAACCGCCGGTGGTGCATAAACTTAAATTTACATTAAACTTGAGTAAACGCGACGAGTTGCCAGAACTGCTTTAACAATGCAAAAAGAAACACTCTGTATTTTATCGTTGCTACCTTTATTTTCATGTGCTGAACTTTTAGAAGCTCAAATTTCCGTACCTCTTTTTTCTGTTCTTAATTATACTCTTTGAAGGCTTTAACCTTGATTGAAACGTCCTCTTTCAAACAAAGCAAACAAACTCAACATTGACGTCTCTTTTTTTGCAGTAGTTGACTACTAATTTAACTTTCTGTCATTCTATACTTCTGATTGATACTATGGTCAGAATTTGCTCCTGTAAAAAAAACAGTATTAGAATATATTACAACTTCAAACATTTTAGCGACATGGCTAAGTAGCTCCATCTTTTGAAAAAAGTAATTGAGGGAAAAACAATGTTGTAAAAAGTTTTTGGCGGCTCTTGCTAAGAAGACAAATAATACACCATAAAGACAGGATATCATTTACAACATATAGATTGAAAACCGGGCTATCTAATTATTTGGTAAATAAAACATTTTATATGAAGCTAAATAAACTGCAAGTCAAAACTAAAGAGTTAACAAAGGCCGCCAGACGAATTGCAATGGAAAAAACGAAATTAAAACAAATGACTTGTTAAAGACGTCGACCGACACATGGAAAGCTCTGCATTTGAACTGCTTTTAAGGTAATCAGTTCCATCAATTTTCAAATCAACCCTTCCATAAAAGGAGAAAAATTTATTTTCCAGGCATGCAATCGGAAACAACTAAAAAATTTATAATAGTTTTATTGCGTACTGTAGAGGTAATTGCGCCAAGGATTCAGTTTTATTCCATTGTAAAGCCACAGGAAAAAGAAAATTTTGTTCCAATGTTGCAAGGCCGTTTTCCCAAACGTCATAAAGATGTTCACGAGTGATTAGACTTTACAGCAAGGCCTTTATATAGAAAACCATTTCACTGTCAAAGATTATCACTTTTTGCTTTAACTTGTACTATGAAGCATACTTTTGCCGATTGATACTACTGTCAGAACCACAAACATCATGTGACTGATTAGACCTTACAGCAAGGCCTTTGTATAGAAAACCATTTCTACTTTCAAAGATTATCTCTTTTTTCTGTAATTGATACTATGAAGCAATTTGTCATATAATTTTACCGATTGATACTACTGTCAGAATCACAAACATCATGTGAGTTATTACACCTTACAACAAGGCCTTTGTATAGAAAACCATTTCACTGTCAAAGATTATCTCTTTTCGCTTGAATTGATGCTATGATGCAATTTGTCATATAATTTTGCCGATTGGTACTATTGTCAGAAACACAAACATCATGTGAGTGATTACACCTTACATCAAGGCCTTTGTATAGAAAACCACTCTACTGTCAAAGATTATCTTCTTTTCTGTAATTGATACTATGAAGCAATTTGTCATATAATTTTGCCGATTGATACTACTGTTAGAATCACAAACATCATGTGAATGATTAGATTTTACAGTAAGGCTGTTATATAGAAAACCATTTTATTGTCAAAGATTATCTCTTTTTGCTTGAAGTTATACTTTTTAAGCAAACTAACATACAATTTTGCCGATTAATACTGTTGTCAGAATCATAAACATCATGCGAGTGGTTATATGGAAGGCCTATATATGAAAAATCATTCCACTGTCAAAGATTATCTCTTTTCGCTGTATTTGATACTATTTCAACAACCTATTATACTATAATATTCAGGAAGCTCGGGGGATGAAGTGGAATATTGGAATATGAATAATCGCATATTTTTGGCCTCCGAATAGGAATATTCGCATATTTTTGGTCTCGGAATATGAATATTTGACTATTTTGACCTCGGAATATGAATATTAGGCCAGCCAGACCAGGGAATATGAATATTTGCCTCTGGAATATGAGTATTTGAAAAATATTCCGAAATGATTATGAACATTCTGGTTTGAAATATTCCGCTTCATCCCCCATAGTAAGCAATTTGTCAAACGATTTCGCTGATTGGTACTATTGTCAGAGTCATAAGCTCATAAGCATTGTGTGAGTAATTAGATCTTAGATTAAAAAAAAACCGTTTCACTGTCAAAGATTATCTATTTTCGCTTTAATTGATGCTATTTAAGCAATCCTTCATAGAGCTTTGCGGATTGATACTGCTGTAAGAATCATAAACATATGAAGTGATTAGACCATACAGCAAGGCCTTTAGAAAAATAATTTCATCCTCAAAGATTTAACTCAGAAATGAGTTATCTTCAGCGAATAGAGCGTGTGTTCAACTACAAAACCTAAAATTTGCCGGGAGTTGAGATCGCACAAATGGCAATTGTCTCTTTTGAAAAGCTTAATAATTCCGAACTCGTTTTATCAGTAAAGTAATTGTACGCTATTTCGCAATTCCTAATGGCGGATCTTTTTTCTTATCTCTTTTAACAATGATGAAGTAGATTCAATTGCTATCGTGCGGGGATTTTCAATACAGAAACATTTTTTTAAAACAGCTCTTCTCTTATCCAGCGATATAAATATTTTAGACACCTTCAATTAATATTGGGCTCAAAATTAAAACATTGATAACTCAGGTAGTACATTTCTTTCTCTCCTTATTGGGTTCAAATTATTAAATTTTCTTCAAAACGCCGTATTGTCAGTCAGGGTTTTCGGTAGCAATTGGAAGTACCGGACTTAGATATTCAGCTGGCGGACAACACAAACTCTAAGGGGGTCCGCGGAGTTTGAAAAATTGGACTCTCTTAAAAGCAGGTTTCTGCATTCCCTGGGCGGGAATTAGAGGTCCTACCACATGTCCTCCCAAAATGAACTATTTGACTGATTTGGCAATAGTAAATATCAGTTTGCAGTTGTAGTTGATTTCAAAACCCTCTCCTATCATGCGAACCCCATATCTCTAGAGAGCTGCTATCTAGAGATCGTCTTCATGGGGTCCTAATTAACGCTGAGTCGCGACCTCTGTCGGAGACCGCATCATCACAATCAATGATTTCCAAAGTTAAAAAAAGTTGTTTGCGAACTACCGGACGTTACATGTCAAATATTCGGACGTTGCGCCCGGCGTCCCGCCTGAAACGAAAATCTATCTGCACCGGCCACAAGCCAAGTTACTATCTATAATAGAGTACGATGTCCTTCATTGGTATATGTGTAATTACAACATATATAGAATCAATTGAGACCTTACCACTGGAAAGGGGTATATTCCAAGTTTCGCTGATCTACAGCATTAACAAAGAACCCCATAAACCCACACAAAGGAAAGAGAAAAAATCTCTGACCCCGGTGGGATTCGAACCCACGACCTATGAAACAGATCTATGTCTATCTACTATCTATAAGAAAGTTCCCGGCCTTCTTAGTATGTATGAACCTAGGAAAACCATTACAGCAAAGCTCTTTAATGATGTTTTTCTCAAACCCCGACCATAAACTGCACTACCTCATCCCAACCAGAAATCTGTCCAAATACTCTTTCATAAATAACAGAATGTACCACTTTCCCGGAGCCAAAACAAATAGATTGAAAAAACACTTTTGTATACAGTAATTGTAGGCTACTTTTTTAATGCAATATTTCATCGGTTATAGTTCCATAGTTTTTACCCAAAATTTTGTATTATTGAACATTTTTTTAAGTATTATATCATCTTTAAAGTTTTATGTAATTCAGCATTAAACAGCTGCATTTTAAAAGCTCAATAAAATCTATTTATCTTGGTATCACTAATATCTTTATTTGCTGAAAAGTAACATCTTTTTAACTCTCTACGAGGGCTTTTTTTTTTGGCTAGATTAAGCAATTATATTGTGTAGTGCTAAAATTTCCGTCACTTCATCAATAGCGGCCGTGGCACATTATTTGTTTATACTAATATCAGAAATAAAATTCAACAGAGCGTGCGTGGGATTCGAGCTCATCTTTATGCTCAAAAATTTCATTCTATTCAAGATCCTAATTTACGTCTGTAAGCTTAAAGCAATTTACTTTTTGTTGAATAGTAAAGCCTCGAGGAAAAAAAGCATATTAAATTTGCATTTAAAAGAAAATGCGTTCTATTCATGCTTGTCTGTCAATTTTGTGGTCGCTCATTTTAGGAAGTCACGAAAATCTTCCTGATTCAAAAGTCGTTTTAAACTACCAACTTTGATCAAGTCTAGTTTAGTTTCAGTCGTCTGCAAGAACTTTATGTATTTTAAAATTGTAACATTCATTATTTGAACACATGAAAATTTTAATTGAAAATACTTTAGCTGTCCTTTAACTTTTTTTTAGCTATGTTAAATTAATGGTCCAACTAGAATTTTGTTGCTCTAAATTCAAACTGCCAACTAAGCTTCCAAGCAGAAATAAAATATAGCTTTTTAAATTAAATTCCTTCTTTAAGATAAATCACGAAACCCTCAGAGCAAATTACAAAAAGCTCGCAGAAACAAATTAACATATCCAATTACGAAATTAAGAAAAGCAAATAACCCGTGTCGTTTGGTTTATCTGTCGGGAATGTTCAAGGATTTATGTATTTTAAAATTTGAAAATATCAATCAATCAGTATAGTTTTCTGTTTTGTTTGAAAATAACGTGATTTTCGTTGACACTGATTGCACACTATCAAAACGCAAGACTACCTTTACTGATCGTTTTGCAACAACTTTGATCGCAAGGTAATATGAAACACTAGCTGGCAAAATGCACACTTAGAACCGTTTGACATGGAATGCGAGAAAGGGAAATGATACAAATTAAATTGCTGTTGAGTTATAAGTAAAAATATTTCGGGAACTTTGCAACAGCGACATGCAAGAACTTGAAAAAAATCACTTTTATTGAAATTGTTTCCGCGACCTCCAAGGTTATTCCGGCTGGTATTTTTTAGGGTTGAAAAACCCCAAGCTATTGGATTGTTTGCAGTCCCGTGTTTTAGCAAACGTGCATACTGATACTTAAGAAGTAAAAACAAAAATACTTTTTGGCGCCTATTACGCGCTTGCCTTTATTTACTGCATATCATGTTCAGAGCAACACGAGGGGACTTAGCGCCGACCCACTAGCTACCCAGAGAAAATTTTCAGCTTTCAATTGGTATTTTTTAGGATAATTTTAAAACCGAGAGGTATTTTTTAGGGTGGAAAATTTTAATTCCTTGGTATTTTTTTAGGGTATTAAATTTTGGGGAACTTTTTCGACGGTCATCCCAACCCTTTTGACCCCGAAGTAACCCCCCCCCCTCCCTCCTCGGGATCAGTCCTTTAAGTTTTGGTGAGTTTAATAAGGCTGATTTCTATTGTTTTCAAGCCAGTCAGAATCACTTTGTAATTTGCACTGGTGGCTTCTTAATTTTAGCCAATCCATCCATCCATCCATCCACCCATCCGTCCGTCCGTCCATCCATCCATCCATCCATCCATCCATCCATCAATCCATCCTCCCATCCGTCCTTCCATCCATCTATCCATCCATCCATCCATCCATCCATCCATCCATCCATCCATCCATCCATCCATCCATCCATCCAT
>JAOBRD020851238.1:0-13063 GCA_027575215.2 Hydrozoanthus sils
AGTGTAGATGATTATGAATATTGTAACGTGAAGTCAGATATGATAGTGGATAATAATTATTTTCCAAACAACGGTTCGTCAAGTTGTAGCTGATCAGCTGATCGGCTTGCACATTGGTGTGGATTTCAGGTTTTCCTCCTGGCTCAATCTTGGCTTGCACATTGGTGTGGATTTCAGGTTCGCCTTCTGGCTCAATCTCGGCTTGCACACTGGTATCTTCTTGTGGCTCTTCACCCACTGGTTCTCCCTCTATTACTTTGATGTCACCCTGGATTTATTGTTCCTGGGTCAACAGTTCAATATTCTCTTTACTTGCTAATTCTCTATCTCTTTTTTTCTCGCAATTATGGTAGGGTTTTATTTTATTGTGATGAACAATACGTCTCTTGATTCTCATGTTGTCGTCACTAACCTGGAACTGAATTCTGTATACGACATCACTTAACTGTTTCACAATTTTCCAGGGTCGGCTAAGCTTCTTACATCTCCTTGTCTTGCTGTTGAACCAAAAAACTATCTCTTCTTTCTTGTAGGTGTGGGCTCTTGCCCAATGGTCACAGTAGTGCTTTTGAGAACTATGTGCCAACGAAAGGGATTCTGTGGCCACTTTAAAAGCGTGATCTAAACGTGACTTCAGTTGGTAAGCGAAATCTGAATGTGACGTTACTTTGCCAAAGACTTGCAACGGTTGTACCAGATCGTTCGGCAACCGGAACTCTCTTCCAAACTCCAGATAAAAAGGTGTATAATATGTGCTACTATGAACTGCTGTATTGTATGCTAGACAAACAAACGAAAGATATAAGTCCCAGTTGGTCTGATCGCTTGAAACTACTTTAGAAAGCATTGCATTAACTGTCTTTATGCCTGTTCTGATTCCCCGTCAGATTGTGGGTGGAATGGGGTGGTTCGTGTTGTTAAAACTTCTAAAGACTTGCAGATTTCGCTAATGACTTTACCACTGAAGTTTGTTCCTTGATCAGTGTGTAACTGTTCTGGTGTTCCATGATGAGGAATCCATCCGTCCACTCTCTTCTTGGCAATAGTTTCTGCTTTCTGGTTCCTCAGGGGAAACAGTTCTAACCACGTCGTGAAGTGATCAATCATTACGAGACTATACTGGCTACCCTTTGGACTCTTTGGGTACTCCACTATGTCTAGAGTTACTAATTCTCCAGGTCTGGTAGATACTATGGGTTGTAGAGGTGCTGTGTTTCCTGGTACTGGGTTTCTCCTTTGCTGGCAAATTTCACATGTCGAACACCACTTATCAGTGTCAGCTGCCATAAAGGGCCAGAAATAGCGATATTTCAGTCTATGTAAAGTTTTGGTCATCCCACAGTGACCAGTATCGTTATGAAGTATTGTCAGAAGTTTATAGCCTGCTCCACATTACTTGACACATATCTCAGTACTTCGTTTCTGTCTAGAATCAAATTTCCAAGTTCCCTATGGAAAGCTCTTCGCTCCTTACCTTGCTCTTCTTCTGCTGATGGTCCTGTTCCCGATGACAGCCATTTTTTAACTTCTGTGACTAATGGACACACATTCTGATGTTGTTTGACATACTGGATTGACCAAACATTCTCCTCAGCCATACTGACACTTTGGATTCTGCTTAAAGCGTCTGCTACGACGTATTTCTTCCCCGATATGTGATGAACTTTAAACTGAAATTCTTGGAGCTTGTTTGTCCATCTCCATAGTCTCCCAGTATTTTCTGAGGATCGGGTAAGGAGCCATTTGAGGCATTCATGGTCAGTAAATAAATCAAACTCCCGACCAAGCAAATACGGTCGATAAGCTTTCATGGCTTGGGCTACAGCCAAACATTCTTTTTCAGTAGCAGAGTGGTTTTTCTCTGATTTGTTGAGCTTTCTTCCTCCAAAAGCTACCGGCCGTTTTTTCCATCTTTTCCAATCTGTTCCAAATAGTAACCTACGGCTTGGTTTGAAGCATCACACGTGACGCCCCTGTCGATCTGGCAAAGTTAGTGTTACGAAGTATAACGATTTTTCACAATCTTGGGTCCACTTGAGGTCTGGTTTGTTTAACAAGTCATGTAGTGGAGCAGCAATTTCAGAAAACCCCTTAATAAATCTCCGCCAGAACGCACAAACTCCCAGATATTTTCTTAGCTCTTGTTCACATTTTGGTGTCGACCACGTTCTCCGATTGTGGTCTTACCCCATCTTTATCAATAATGTTGCCTAGGAAATTGACAGACTGGGTTGCATACTGGCATTTCCTTCCTGACAGCTTAAATCCTGAATTTCGTATGGCCTTTAGTAGTCTTTCTACACCTTGTAAATGTTCCTCGAAGTTACTATGAAAACAAATAACATTGTCGAGGTAGGCTAACATATCTTTCGCGACTAGAACTTGCAGCACGTCTTCAACTAATGATTGGAAAGTACCTGGTGCCCCTGCTAGTCCAAAGGGCATTCTGCGGTACTGGAACAACCCATATGGAGTTACAAACTCTGTTTTTTCTCGGTCCTCAGGTGCAACTTCACTTTGTAGTAGCTTGAAACCATATCGATTGTTGTGAAATATGACGCATCCGCTAAACGATCCAGAGCTTCCGTGATGTTCGGAAGGGGATAACTTGTAATATTTGTATGTTCATTAAATTTCCTATAATCCACACAAACTCTTAAGTCTCCTGAGGGTTTACGAACAATGACAAGTGGGCTTGCCCACTGAGATGCTGACTTTTCTATAACGCCTTCAATAAGCATTGCTTTCAAATCTTTCCGCACTTCATCCTTTTATCCCATAGGTAGCTTCCGAAGTGACCGTTTTACTGGCACTGTATCTGGTTTCAAGTAAATGTGGAGTTTAACACCTGTATTACCCCACGACTCACTGTGATGACTGTCAATGAAATCAGATCCTAAAACTGAGTCATTTAGATTTTCAATGATCAAAAAACGCCATTTTGTTTCTAGAGTTCCAACTCTTAAAGGCAAATCAGCCTCACCTATAACTGTGATGGGCTGGTTTGCAATTGATACTGGATGCACTTCTGTTTTTCTCACCTCAGTATTTGTTCCAATAATAGATGCACTTTCTAGACTAACCTCAGCACCTGTGTCCACAAGAAAAACTGTTGGAGATCCATTAATTATCCCTTTTATTTTGTAACTGTTTTTCTTTCTTTGTGGAGTACGTACTGTACTAATTGTTGTTTGTCCTGGAGCCTTGTAAGGATAACTGACCCCTTGTTGAGCTCTTAAGGCTCGAATCGGGGTCCTTGGTCAGCCTTTACTTCATTTAAAGTTTACTTCGAGATCAGTGCCCCCGACCGTTGCAAGTTTGCAAATATCTGTTGGTTTGGGGCCTTGTCGCTGAAATGGTACCCTTTTTCCTCCTCTACGTACCGCTGCTGTAACTAATGCCGGTCTTGTCTTCATGATTTGTCGATCTCACTTTCCCTGTTTGTGGGCGTTGAAACATCCTTTACATTAGCCACTTGATTAACCGTTCCTCTCTCTTCCTCAAAATGGGTTATTCGCTTGACCACTGTTCCCACAGGTCATTGCAATAAATCGTCGTGCTGGATTAAAAACTCCTTTGTTTTGGCTGTATTTTAATAGAGCTAAACCACCTTCGTAGCGATCTTGACGTCTCCTCTGCTCATGATAGAAATCTTTGGCTTCTTCTTTCAAAACACAGCCAGAAACTTGCCTGCTTTTTCATCACTCCACTTGTTTAGTTCTGCATAAACATTAAAATCCCGCAAAAATCCCCTTATATCCTCGCGGCCTGTAAACTTGACGTCAGGTAAAACGACTTTAGATGTCGCGGCCATCGCTGCCACCAGTGTAAGAACTCCAAAATAACTCAACAACGCGTTTATTAACGTGTAAGAATAAACCTTAAGAAACCGCCATCTTGGCCATGTGCTCTCTCTCGCGCATGATCAATCTAGTCTAGTTCCCAGTCTTACATATTTAAAACATTATTTTATGTCATAGGGTAAATGTAGTTATTTTTTGTTAAAACAAAATAGTCTTAAGTTAGTCTTACAGTAGTTTGCTAAAAGATCTAGTTTGTAACAACAAATTAAAAAGTAAAGCAGTTTTTGTGCGAAACAAAATGTTGAAACAAAAGGTTTTTATGTACAGTAAAGGGGTGTTTTAAACTACTTTATACATCATGGTTAACCTAATGCTGTGGCATCTGTTATATATACTACCAAAACTGTTCATCCATAAGCTAATCATATTGAAGTATTTATAATAGTATACTAGTTTGGTTTTAAGTACTTGTTAATTTTAATTTAAGTTACCAAAGGTTAATTAATAAAATTGTATAAAGAGTAACTATATGGTAAATACCTATGCACAAATTCATTTCACTTTTTAAAAGATCAATTTTGAGGGCTAAAATTGGTTTCATTGGATTTCTTTGCTTATTTGAGATTGGGTGGACCTGAATTTGTACATTCTAATGTAAAAACACTTTGTAAAATGTACTCTTCCTGACAAATTGTTAATAATATGTACAAAACAAATGCTAACACATGAGTGGTACAGTTTTTGAAACAGCATGCCACTCAGGGAAAAAATATGAATTTTCTTAAAGGGGCTGATTACATGATACCAGCATGAAAGTCATTCCTGAATGAGTTTCGTTCTGGAATGAAGCTCGCACTGCATTCACATGACAAGCTACGACTAACCGGTTCAGTCTCCAGAAACTCAAAGATGGTGCGTGTTGCACAAAATTGGTAATGGCCATCAACGGCCACATCTGCAGTTTTTATAGCTAACAAGTGACCAAAGGACTGCCTCTTTGGCCTGAACAGAAAGAAACTTGAAAATTTCCAGTACTCTTTCTGTTTTTCTTCGTCCCATTTTCATTGTAGTTCTTTTTTACCTTTTTACTCCTTTTGCTGCAAGTACTTTCATCTAGTAAAATGTTTTGGAAGGTTTTCTGCTATACTGATGACATTACGAATGCAGTTTTTTTATCTCCAAACGGAGTTTGTTTTCAGTTTACATGATACCAGATTGGAATGTCATTCCAGAACGAGAATTTCATTTGGATCGAAAACCGGAATGAACTCATTCTGGAACGACATCAATTTCGTCTCGGGATCACGCATGGCGATGGAATGAACTCATTCTGGAATGAAACTCGTTCCGGTATCATATAAACAGCCCCTGAGTTTCAAAGGTGGAAAATAATTGGCTGAGAATACAGATAGACAAACCTGTTCCTTTTAGTAGGAGTTCTCCCCTGCCCCCCTCCCCCTATTCTCCTTACAGATAAGCTGCTTAGTACTAAGAACATAAGGTTTGATCATTCATTTATAGTGCTGCTGAAGCTATTTTGTCATTGGTACTTTATAGCTCTAAGGGCTTTTCCAACACTTGAACTGTAAGTGGATAAAAGTGCTTACCTGACTATTCTAAGTCAGTGAAAAAAGCTTTCAGAATACAGTCATGGAACCTTGCTTTTCGGCCACCTCATTATAACGGTCACTTTTTGTTTGGTCTGCCGGTCAAATGGCCATATATTTTCTTATAAAAAATGTAATGTAAATATTACGGCCAATTTTTTCTTGCCTGTAGATGACCATATTAACGGGGTTCCACTGTAAAGTGCATTCAGGGGGAACAAAATTCAAAACATTCAACAACAATTTATGTTGTCTCATGGTTTGAAATGACTTCAGGTTGTTCTATAGTAGCTGTTACAGCGAACTAGTGAGTTTTTTGCTCAAACACTGCGCCCTCAGCCATGCAAACTTCGCCATGATCATATGAACTGGACCGTGAAAGTGAAATTAGTCTCCTGGCTTTCCAAACATATGACATCAAGCATATCTAATGAGCTTAAAAGTGTTCACATCTTTGGTGTTAAAATAGGCATACTGTCTTCTAAATTCTCCACAAAATTTATTTTAAAACCAGTTACAACTAGTATCCCAGCATAAATTGTACAATTCAAAGTTCAATTTTAGATGTTTTAAACAAGTTTGAATATTTCGCTTCAGTAGCACCTTAAAAACTCTGGAAGATGAATTATGAAATTCTCCTAACTACCCATAGAAACATTACAGAAATATTAACTTGTGAGAATTAACAATCTCATCATTTGGCAGTGAGGGGTGAAAGTGTAAGTTATTAGCAGAGTTCAGGGGGAGGTGCACATTCTGGAATCTTGCCCAAAACAAAACTGTCTGCTCTAAATGCCATCATCTCTTCCTCAGTGCAAGTCATTACTTGAGAGCTAGTAGTGCCAGCTTGCGAAAGTGCTGTTACAGCAGATGCTAATCCCAGTCCTGAACTCAAATTTGGAGATGTCACTGCTGTTCCTTCCAATGGCTTTGCTGGAATCTTACTGCCAAAAAGTCCACTACTTTGAACAGCGGATGGTGAAGTCCCTAGAATTCCAACCCCTTGAGTTTGCTGTCCTAGTGCTGCACTTGGTTGAACTGCAGTGTTTCCAAATAAACTACCTGATTTTGATTGGCTGGCCTGACCGAAAGTAGTTGTTGAGGAGGTTGAGTTTGTAACAGGTTCAAATAGATCTTTTTGGTTCATGGTAGATGTATTACCAAATGCGTTTGCAGAAAGACCACTGGATGGAGAAGAGCTAAATAAATTATTCGATTGCTGCATATTCATTGTTCCTCCAAATGCTCCCTGGGATTGGCCAGTAGTGGTTGTCGTACCGAACACTGAGCCTGACGATAGGCCACCTTGAACTGTTCCACCAAACTTTTGTGGCTGACTACTGGCCCCTGACAGTGGTGAACTTGATGACATTAATTGAATCTCTGCAGATTTTATTTCTTGATGCTGGTTAAAATAGGCAAAACAAAAGAGAGTTACAAGATAAATTGAAGGGCCTAGAGCAAAAACAAGAATAAATGAGTTTGAAAGAAACGCTAAATCCCAGAAAGGTTGTGAAGAGATAATCTAGGGATAATTGGGAGAGTTCAGAACTTTGTTTCAAAAGCTAAAGATAAATCCTTTCTCAAGCCTAAGTGGCTGTTGGGGCCTGCACTTATCTCTGGTTTCTGTAGTGTTAAGTGCATGAGAGTCTTTGACTCTCACTGGACAGGAAATCAATCTATTGCAGGTTAGCTCCCAGCAGAACTGGCTCTCATTTATACAGCTGAGTCAACTGGAACAACGTCAGGTAAAGACATAGAGTCTTGTTCAAGGACACAACACAGTTGTCTGACTGGGGCTCGAACTCATAACCCTAGGATTATGAGTCGAACACGCTAACTGCTTGGCCACTGTGCCACTGACTCTTTTTAAAAAGATTTTAACTTGTGATTTCAAAGATTCTTCCAGAGTGAAACTAGGTTCTAAGAAAAAAAAGGTTCCAAATGAAACATAAAGGCTCAACAAAGCTACTGCAAAAGCTTCAGTACATTTCAATGGCAATGAGATTCCTGAGGCTTTGACGCTGACAATTTGAAAACACAGTAGCAGAAGGCTCGTCAACTGAAAAACCCAATTGACCAGCAAAGAACATCACCAACTTGATCTGTTGATGAGTAATAAAACCATCAACTGATGAAGACAAGCAGTATTTTACAATAGTTTTAGTGATTGCTATTGTAAATGTGAGGCAGTCTAATCCTTTAATAATCAAAAACTGTAGCCATTACACTATTTTAAGTTACAAGGATGTTGGCCAATTTTAAAGCTCTGACTTGTATTTAAGCTAGATTACTGGAAGATTGCTACAAGAAGAATGACACAAACCATATCTGATAATATGAAAAGTTCTGGAAACTTAACTTATGGTTCACTCACCAGCTGAGAAACAGACATTCCTTTGAGCTGCAGTTTTCTCTGGTTGCACTTGGAAAGAAGCTCCCTGAGCCCTTGTTGCTACAGATAGATCACTCAGGTAGTGAGTGTAGAGTACGGCTTTTAAATGAGAAGCGTGCTTATTACCAATTTGCACTAGCTAGCTAAAACATGTATTCATCACATAAGTCTATGAAAATTTAAAGTTATAATGTAAGTTCTGATTGGTCAAGAAGTGTCTTTAGCCAAGCATATGTAAACACAGCTGTTAAATTTTTTTAAAGTTTTTTTGTTTTTTTTCCACACTGCTTTTTGAAAGCAATAGAAAACTTCTTTATAGTCATAGTGATATAAAAACACTTGAGGGGTTCTATAGGGTTTTAGTTCTCAAAAGTTAGGCAAATCAAGACTTTTAATCACCAAAAACTGTTTACTTGAACAACTAAATAACCAGGTAATTTTAGTTTCTGGAATTGAGAGTGTCAGATGTTTATATAAATTTACTTGGTACTGTAAGTTATTTTCTGAAATCAATAAAAAATGGTATTGTTTGCAATCAGAAAAACCTGGCAACTTGTTGTTCATGGGCAAAAGAGAACAAAGGGAAAGCAAAGCTTTGGGAAAAACTATCTGAACTTCCATATCTACGTTTTAACACTAGTTTCATACTCACGTAAGCCACCCCTGCCCCACTTGCATTTGCCTTCAGTGCTTCAAGTCTTACTTCTTCAAAAGAGAAGTCCTTTAAATCTGTTAAAAAATTAAGATTGATAAAAAAGCTAACACTAAATTATTTATGATGCAAATTGATGACACTTTGTAGCACATTAAATATATTTTTAAAAAAACAGGGTCTCAAAGAATCATTTTAGACTTATGTTTCAACACTACTTTCATCCCCATATAGTCTATAAATTAAAATTTAGGAATGTGAAATGCAATTAGTATAATTATCATATAATTATTATAAATTTGATAAGTTAGAAATTTCAGATTTTTAAATTATTGGTATTAATTTTTGTAAAGTATTGAGAAGCTGGTTGTCATGACAACTCACCTGGAAAGCAAGGCTCACCCTTACTGTAGGAGTAGCAAGACAAAGGCCATAGTTTGCTAGACATCCATATCCCCATATCATCCTGAACAATCTGCCTAAAGACACAGTAATGCTGGATTAATTAAAATAAAATATAATGACAAACAAGTTTGTTATTTAAAAGAAAACTGAGCTCTCATTCAAATTATAAACTAAATATTTCACAAGCCAGGGTTTTCAAAAAGTGGTCCCCCGGTGCCTAATTACTGGTTTATTCTTTTAAACATGTACCAACATCTAGTGAACAAATCAGCTTGTTAGAATGATAACCAGATTAATTTATGTTAGATAAATTTCTAACAAGCTTCATTTTCTTCGGCAAAAATTTCTCAGATGATAACTGAACCAAGGGTTAACTTTTTTACTGACATTCTTGCTTTCAACCTTACAGACTTATCTGAACTGAAATTTTGCATTGACAATTTTTTTCAATGGAAAACTTTATAAACAGTATTTCATAAGAACCATAATAAATCTTTCCTTAGAGAAGAAATTTTTATAACTGCTAGAATTTTAGCTTAACCCAGAGTTAAAGTTAACCAGCTTTTGAACAACCAACAGTCAACTTGGGTAAGAACATGTATCTGTTCTTGGATTCAATTCTGCTTATCAATAATGGCAAAGCTGCATTTTTTCTTTTTTTTAGTTTCTCAAATTTGTATGCACAGTTTTCATATGGATATATACACAGGGTACACAAACCTCACACCTCGCAGTAAAAGTTGTCAAATGATAAAAACTTACTGAATCTTCGAGGAGGGGTCTGTGTTTTGTGGAGCTTGTTTCTGCTGGTGATGATGAAGTGGCTGGTTTGTAGGCTGTTGAGCCAAGACTCCAAATGGATTCTGAAAATATTAGTGTTTGGTAAGTGCACTGTACTTCAGGCAAAGTGTGGTATAAAACTAAAAGGCTGCCTCTCAAAGGGCCCATCAGGCTACTGCCTTATCCAGAGTTTCAAAAATAATAAGCGGACCAGAGTCTTTGACCCTCTCCCCCCCCTCCCCTGCTCCTAGACAGAATACTAATCCATCACAGGTACTCTGAAGTCCTTAATAATAGTATATGTACTATTATTTTATATTTTTGACTAAATTTCCACTCTATATGGGCCTTATTTGGGACTGTACTATTATTAATTTCTGGGTCTCAAAAGCCAAGCATTTTCACTGCAGGTTTTCAGACTATCAATGTTCTTCTTCTGGGACAGAATGCTCAGTGTTTACACTCGTCAATCCTTCTTTGACAAGAAGCAGCACCCATCTCCAAGGAAAAAAAGTTATTTCATACTGTTTTTTATTAATATTTTGGTTTATTTTGCAAACTTGTATTTGAAATCTTTCCACCCTATACTACTATTCCATTCTATACTATTATTAATTTTGAAAGATTTTTCCACTCTATACCACAATTCTGCTCTATACTATTATTAGGGACTTCAGAGTACTACCCCTAGCAGAAGCTGGTACTCAATAATACTATATATACAGCTGAGTCGACAGAATTAAGTTAATTAAAGTATTTTCTGAAAACACAACGTACAGTAGTAATCTGGCTGAGGATTTGGGTCATGGATAATTCATAATGCATAACTTAAGCAAACTGTTCAGCTGCTGTATCCCAAACCAAGAGGAAATGAAAAATACTGAAAAAATTAGACTGTTAAATTAGCATTAAATTTTTAAGTTTACTTACTAAAATTGCATGCAATCATCTGCAGACATTAGTTTAGTAGTTTTTTGACAGTTTTGTAAATTATAAAATGGCTCAGCTTCATTGACTTGCTGACAGTTAAAACATTATTACCAAAAACTATGTATCTAATAAAATCCAAACATCACATTAATTTACTTTTTATAGACTGAATGTCATTGATTACTTTAGTTTAAACTAAAACTTACTGTGATTTAACATCTGAAACACCCCTTAAAACTCTATAAAAACATTTAAAACCAGCATTTACATGGTAAGTACTTGAAGCAAGAAAGAATTCAGTGAGCTTTACAGTATACTGTGCACAAACAATCGATTAATTATCGTAAAAAATGAAATGAGTAATAATTACTAATCACTCGCTGTACATTCAATTTGTTTTTTATGTTTTTCTGTATTTCTTTCTCAAATTTTTGTTACAAACTTAACTTTTTGGTATCTTTATATTGCAGAATATTGAGGTCAACTTATACACTGGAACCCTAAAACTGGCACGTTTTTGGCTGCAAAATGGAGGGTCGACTTATACACAGCAAAATATGGTACTAAATCTGTACACTCACCTGATCTCTTCGAAAGTTGCTTTTAAAAGAAAATGATGATGTGGAAGGTCCTTGGCCCTGACCACTACCAAATCCACTCTGTCTGAATGAAGACTGCTGAGATCCGAACCCACCACCTGTGAATAAAGCAACAAATGGATTTATCAAATGAGATTTAGTTCTAAAGATGTTGATTTTTAAAATCTCTTACAGGCATGAACTGTATAATTAATATGTACTTCTAGCTGAAATTGAAAAATAGTACAAAACAGTTACTGTTCAATGGCAGACTGGATGCCCAAATTGTGTGCAACTGACTAAAATTGGTTTTGACTCCATGAAATCCTGTAACAGTTGTAAAGGAGGAGCCCCCCCCTGGCACTATAGTCAGCACAGTAACTGAACAAAGTCAGTATATAAATAATTGAAACTGTTACTAACTGTTATTTTGTGGCACATTGATCATTGCCAGATTTCTGTGCATGCATGAACAGGGTTTTAACAAAACTTACAATAATTTGCACACAGAACAAAAAAATGTTTAAGATGTAACTTTTAAGATTTTAACTTTGTAGATTTTAATTAATAAATAAAATAAAATATATCATATACCACATTTAACAATTATTCCACAAGCATGCATTGGAAATAAGATGGTAATATGAAGAGGCATGTAGCACCGAGTTGGTTATAAATCATCTCATACCCAACAAGTTTGAATGGAGTAATAGACCCCTTCACGGTTGTTATTGCATCATGGGTAATTGGGGCAAGAATAGTATAGAAAGCCGAGTAGCGAAGTAGAGTTTTATGACGATTGCTCACAAACAATTTCATTTCAAATACTTTGCTTCTCAGACAACCAAGGGCAGCCCTAACCCTACACATCTGCTAATTTTTGGCATGTTTAGTTACAAATTACACAAAACCGTCTAATCTCATGGCAAATGTGTTGTTCACCAGTCTGAGAGCGATCATGTGCAACTGACTTGCTCAAAAACAATAGACTTCTAACAAAATTCCATTATTTCTCAAGTAATTTTTGGCCAACTGGGCCAGAAATCAGTGTGTAATTAGAATATGAACTTACTTTGCCTGTCTGAAAAGCTGAGCTTTCAAAACATAAGACTTTGCGAGAAATCATTGATAATTCTCTGTTTGTTACTAGACTCTCTGTAAGTCATGCCCTGATTACCCATGATGCAATTACAACAGTGAAGGGGTCTATTACTGTTTAATTTTAAAATTTCTTGAGTTTTTCAAACCTATTGATACTTGAAAATGACAGCTAAAACTAATATTGAGAACCATATTCTTTATTTAATTCTTGCACAGTCAGTTTCTATACATGGTCAATTCATTACATATGAGCTACTAACCGAGATTGATAAACGATCAAATCAAATGCTAGAAATGCATCATGCGGTTCAAAATTTCAAAAATACAATAACTGACTTAGAATTAAAACATACAGGACTTGATGTACATAACTAGTTCCAGCAGCTAAAACATTGTATAGGCTATACAGATTAGCAAACAATACTTTTACTTGTCAAAAAGTATCAGAGTATGAATGTTTGACAGTTTGATAAATGGCACATCTTGATCTTCTCACCTGTACTAGGATGCTCAAATTTACAACTCTGTCCAAAGCGACAGTTTCCCCGTAAAAAGTATGGACAAACATGTGTTGGGTCTGTTATATGGGAGAAACACAGTTTAGAAGCTACTTTCTGGATGTTAAAGTATAAAAAATATACATATGCAGTGCCATAGCTGGGCAAAATTTTTTGAGGGGGTCAGCCTATCTTGGCAGAGTAAGTTGAACTGCCTTATATTAAGTATCAAAGTAAGATCACAATTATCTATCAAATTTTTCTTCAAAATTATTTGGGGGTTGCTTCCCCCTCCCCTCCCCCTCCCCTCCCCCT
>JAOBRD020851342.1:0-13062 GCA_027575215.2 Hydrozoanthus sils
TACATGCCGAAATCCTATAAAGAGAATATATGAAAACTAGCAAAAAATTTGTTTTTTTTCTGAAGCTCGATTGAAAAAACATTTGTAGAGAAATCATTCTTCCACTCCCCCCCTTCCCCACGAGATCAACTGGTCCGTCCCTCAGTGAGGGCAACTCTGAATGAATATCAACGTGAGTCGTTAATAGCGGATTATCTAAGACCCTCAATACCAAAGTCATCTGTACTACTTTGTAAACAGGTGCTGAAAAGTCCTGATTGGGAGCACCTGTACAGCTTTGTAATTTATTGTATTGCATTACAAAACTGAAAAAATTGTATAGACGCAGGGCCGTAGCACGGGTTCAGATGTTGGGTGGGGGGCACAATTACAAAAACTAAGAAATTATGGGGCGCCCGACCACTTCCTTATCTTACATTCGCTCATATTTTTGATAAACTTTTGCCCCATCCGCCACCCTTTTCCGGCTTTGCTGCGGCCCTGAGACGTGATATTGGTCTCTCGATAAATTGTTTCACTCGATCCATTTTGTCTTATTACGTGTCAAGCTATGGAAGAGAGTACGTGACATCAAAGTGGGCTTTTTACAAATTGAACCTGCAATTAATTAATGTTAACGAACTGGCATAAATCAAGACAATTTTGATATGCTAGGCCATAACTCCTCTCTAATCAGCAGCTATTTCTCCACCAGCCATCTGTCCTGCAAGGCCGATATTATGCTCCCGGGTACCCTCTGGTGCTTCTTAATCATGTTCTGTATTTCTTGCTGCACCTAGTCACAATCCACAATAATTTTTTCATCAATACTTGTCACGTAGTTAATGGTTAATTAGCAAAGATCTTAGATTTTCAGTACATTTTAGTTTAACCAAGCTATTGTTTTTACCCACCGAATCGCTGCACATGTTTTAAACAAAAATTACTCCGAATGCTTTGAATATATACGCCCTAAATTGCTAATGGTGCTCAGCCAATCAGCGTGCGTGTTTTACTGAATATTTTATAAAAGAATTTTTGAAATTAGTTATATTTATATAAACGCATTTGAAGTTCGCGTTTAGTTGGTTCGCGATCAAGTTTTAGGGGACTGGATTATGACGTCATTCCCGGACATCTTTGGTTCAAAACACAGCAAGAAGGACACGGATGAGTCAAAGATTTTCAATTCAAAAGTGTATTCCAATTCATCATACAATTCTTAGTGCTATTGCCTCTTTGTGTTTAGAAAAGTTCACATTGCTCAATACTACAATACGGGAATGACGTCACAACCCAGTCCCCCGATGATCGAAAACTCTGTTAGTTTGAAACGCTGTAGAAAAAAAAGATTTGCCTAGAGTTCAATTTTTTTCGCAGAGGTCGTTTTAACTATACGTGAAATGATTTGATTAAAAAAACTGTTAGTGTTATAGGCACTTTAAAGCTAAAAGATATTACTAAACAGCTCTGAAATCTGTGAGCAGTAGCTCCAATACTCCCTACTCATAGTGTTACAGAAAAACATACGGAGAAACCTATGCACGCGTGAAAGTATCAGAGAACTTTCCATGGGTAGAGATACGAAGAAAGCGATGTGTTTTGATCACCATACCTTGGCAGCTAGCTCGTCATATGACAGGTTGGGATCGTAAGGAATTGGATCACCAATAAAAGTTCTATAACAGAATCAAATATTCCTCTTGTCACTTCCTGATACGACTGCAACTAGTAGCATGGAAACAAATCTTAATTTCCAGCTAGCATACAGCTGCACTTTTTTGGATTGACTTACCGTGATTTATGAGAAAATCCCCATTAGATCAGTACAAGGGGCAGTTTAGTTACCGTAATATAACTGGAAATCATCCATAAAGCGATATAAGAGACAATTTATATAATTACCGTAATTTAACTGGAAATCCTCCATAGAGGGGTACAAGAGGCAATTTAGTCCACTCGTATAATCTTCTAAGAAAACCTAAAAGGTGACAAAGATGAAGTTCGAGAATCAGGTTTTATATGTAAAACTCAAAATCTTAAAAGTCATATAATAATGATTAATGCCCGACGGCTCAGCCGAAGATAGGCTGCCTGCAGACGCCGCGCCAGTCTCCGCTCTATGCGTAGACTAACCCCGAGGCTGACGAGGCGGAAGAGGAAAGAGTCGATGCGAGTACGTAAATGAATCTGGTGAAAGGAGAAAAATTCCCGATTGCAAGGTAATGTAATATAATGTAACAATAGGAAAGACGTGAGAGCCAATCGCAGTACTAGTTTCTGAGAATGAACCAATGACAGCGGGAGCTAACAATGGTGACGTTATGGATTTTAAGCGGCAGCTACGACTAATAGAAAGAAATAAAGGGACCTCGTTCCCAGGGCTTTTGCCTTATGTTGCGACCGCACCTACAACACAGGGAAAAGCCCTGGGAACGAGGTTGGAATTACGATAATCCAGAAATACATTGTACATATATAATATTGGGCATAATTCGATCCAGAAAAACTGGAAAATCAGGTGTTCATTATCAGCCACTAGGAAGGAAACCCAAAGGGATAAAAACTCACTCCTTCCGGTCTTTACGGCGCGAAGAGCTTCTCTTACATTCTGGGTGAACACTGGGTAAATAGGCTGAAACGAAAGAGTAAAAAAAAGTAAAAACTTAAATTTCAAAAAATAATTATTTAGTTTATACATCTAAGATTCGTCGTCTTTATATATTACATCATTATATTCTCTATCAATCGTGTATTTATGATCCCTATGATCCCAGAGACTTTTCAGAATTAAGTACCAAAAAGAGAAGTAACTTCAACAAAAACATTTTCGTTAAAAATAGTTGTAACCAAAACACAAAATTTTACTTCTTTGTAACGCGATCTGTCAATACACACTTTCGTTCCCAGAGCTCACGTTCACGTTGACCTTAAGAAACGTGTGCTCGCGCTCTGGGAACAAACAAGATTGTCAGTCCAAAGAAACTTGCCTTAAAGCACATGCGCTAATAGATTTTACTACACAAGCCGTAAAGCAGCTCGATGGTTGTAGTAATTTCCAACAATGCGTCATGCTTGATAATCAAAGTTTCTATGGCTCAATTAGTTCGATCGTGTTCTATTGGCACCAACCATTTCCCCCTAAACCGGTTTTGGTTGGTTTGGTAGAAATTTTTCCAACCTTTTTCGGTTGAAACGTTGTCAACCTTTCAACCAGGGTCAGAGCTGGTTGAAATGGTTGATCAACCAAACCAAACAAAAACTATTTTCTAAAAAAGAACAGGCAAATAACTCAACCAACAAAAATGGTTGGTCCCAATAGAACACGACCTTAGCTTAAGACCCAAGGAAGGACTTGGTTGTGAACATTTGAGCATGCGTACTAGCACAACAATATACACGTAGAGGAAAGTCCACACAGAACACAGTACTCACCACTTTGGCTTCGAGAGCAACCTTTGCAAATCCCTTTCTACCATTCCAAATCATTTCGTAATTTTCGTCCGAAAACAAAGCTTCTCGAACTCCTCCTGGGGATATCGCCAACATTTCTCCGTTCTGCAAAAAAAAAAAAATCCAAAATAGCCAATTGAACTAACCAGGGCTTCAGGTTTAGGCCGGTTTCTGTCTCTATTCGCCGGGTGAATATCTTTATTCGCCATTGAATCATTTAACTAAAATGACAGTTTAGAAATTGAAATTTTGAATGAGATGAATAATCCATATGTTCATCTAAATTTCCTTGAAATAACTTCCATCTTACCATGTAAATCAGAGTTAGAATTACCGTCACAAGGGTATGTATTACGAAAACACAGATATAGCGGGAATGAGCCTTCACTAGTTGAAAAGGATCTTTTCAGTAATCTAACATAAAAGGCCACCACGCGTTCAAGTTTCATTCATAGTAGTGCTAGTGGATAACGTAAAATAGCTGGAGATTATGCAAGAGTCTCCGGGCCATGTACAACTACAGAGAGTTTTGAGCCAGGTGGTATAAGTTTTCTCCACCTCAGCTATTTCAAACCTAAAACTCTGACTAACGGTGACAAAACTCTCTTCTACTGCACGAAACAAAAATAAAAGTAAAGTGATGCATTTATATAGCAATATAGCGCCCTTTCCATGTATATGCCCAAAGGCGCTTTACAATGATCAGTTTACCCCCAGTGAACCGGAAACATATTATTACGAAGGTATTTCTCTGAGTTCGTCTTGTGTTTCTCGCTTCACTTTATTTTCCTTGTGGTTACAGCGCGGCAGCTTCTAGTGTTATCGTCTTCTTACTTCTACTGGAACTGCTACAACTATGACTACTACTTCACTCACTATAATGCTACTGTTTTTATAGGCTCTTGCTACTTTTATCCACGTAGCAGAAGTTGTTTTCTCTTCTTAAAAGTGTCTCCCGCAAAGATAGCGTAAAAGTTATAATATATTGTTAATTGCGACTAACATAACGTTAATGCAAAATGGTATCCTTATTATATTGCTTACGTGAAGATTTGTCTAAAATTGGAACAACTTCAATTTCAAAAGATCTGAAATATTGCGTACACAACTAGAAGTGTGTTTTCTGAATTAAATTAGGTTATTGGTATAGAAAACACTAGGTTAGTTACTTCACTTAGACTAGGATTGATGAAACCTTAAACTAGATCCTTATTTATTCTTAATGTTTTCTGTTAATGCAATATAACTTCTGTTACGGAGTCTTCCAAGACTTTGATTGATTTTATTTGTGTTAAGAATGAGCACAAAATAGTTCAGTGTGATGTCATAAATTCCTCTATCAGTGATCATGACTTGGTATTTTGTGTGATCAAAGCAGGAATTCTCCAAAACTTCTTCCACGTGTTTGCGAAGTTCGATCATATAAGAACTATAATAAAAGTGCCTTCGTAAATGATTTGAAAAGTATTCGGCTTGGAATGTTATAGACTCTATGGAAAGTGTTGATGATGCCGTGTTATTATGGGAGCGAATGTTTAATGATGTTGCAGATGCTCATGCACCGTTTGTTGAATCTATAAATTTAGTGGCTAATCAACAATTACTTGACAAAGTTAATAATTATAAATATTTAAGTAATTATTAATGAAAATTTAAGCTGGGCAGACCACGTTGATTATGTTCAAGCAAAAGTATCTCTGCGTTTAGGAATTCTTAAACGCATTAAGCACTTATTGCCTACTAGTACTAGAGAAATTGTATTTAATACTTTAATTCTACCTATCTTAGATTATGGGGACATCGTCTGGGGAGACAGGTCTAATATAACTTTAATGAATAGACTACAAAGTAAGGCAGCAAAGATCATTCTTAATTTACCAGTAAGTTCGTCTAGTTCCTCGGCATTAGGGCTTTGGGATGGAAGTCACTCGAATTTAGAAGGCGTTTTCACCGATGTTGTTTTGTTTTTAAAGCACTAAATGGCCCTAGGCTTTTAGTTTTAATAACCCTCGCTCAAGCAAACTTCGTAGTTATAACACTAAAAATAGTTTTTTGAGGCGTTTGCCAAAATGTAGAACTAGTTGGGGACAAAATACTTCGAGCTATCTATTTATCAAGAAATGGAATTTTCTATACCAGCTAGTATTAAATGCGTTGATTAATATAACATATTTAAGAAGCGTTATTTTAAGGATATGTAAATAATACTTTTAGGACATGTAATCATATAAATATATATAATTCATGTTACTCAGCACTTTGGCTAAAATTCCGTGTTGGTTCATATATTGTGATTACCATCCAAAAGTCACGAAGTGCTTTAGTTAACTTTCATGTTGGTTTGTATATTGTAACTAATATCCAGAAAGTCACGGAGCGCTTCAGTTACTTGTTAAAACTTTTCCTTAAACTAATATTAAGTGCTTAAGTCTTTTACCGTCCACTAGTAATTGTTTTTCAATAACATGACTACGTTTTTCCTAAAATGTTGGAAAGGTAAACTACTGCCAGCTTCTAGAGGTTCCTCGAAACGCATATTGGTACTACTGTTTCTCTCTAAACATATTTTGTGAAACCAAAACTAACAGTTCTAATATTAGTTTGTTTGATCTCTAACAAATTCCTTACGCAATAAAAACAAAAGTAGAAACTCAAAATGAACATAAAAACTGTATCGTAATAATATATTGGCGCAATTGGCAGCCGCTTCAAAGCGGTCAATGTATGCTGGTACTACTCATTTTACCGATCCCGGAAGGGTGAAAAGCTGAGTGGCCTTTAGCGGTAAAGAAGGTCATCTCGACCAGGCCGGGGACCTCAAGATTGGGAGGCAGAGATCTTACCACTACGCAAACCCCTCCACTACACCTACCTTAAGTATTCTTACACACTGTTCCCTCGTGCGGCCTTCTAGTGCGCCGATTACATCAAGCAGAATAAGTAATCCTAGAAATGGGGCAACGTTTTAGTGTACAATTTTCAACAACATATAACGAAATATATCAATGTAAGTGTAAAGGTGATTTTTTATTTGGGTTTAGCTCCGGTTGTCCCTGATAAGACCTGACTGTAGTTTCTGTCGGGAGAGTAGCTGGTTTTCCTAACTACAATCCCAAACATCCGCTAACAGCCATGGTCAGAGCAGGGAGCCCACGATTACAATTCTAGCAAAAGCTAGTTACAAAAGCCAGCGAAGACTAAGATGCACCTTAACTTGTTACATTACAAACAAAGATCCACGTTTTTAAGAACAACAGACGTTGATTAGCTATTGACAATTATTAAACCACGTGCGTTTGAACTGAGAGACCGCTTTTGCAACGTCACATATTGAGATGGAGAGGGAATAACAACAAACAAGAGTCACGTGAAGTTGAAGAAGAAAAGATTGTTATGAGCAATAGGGAGGAAAAAACTATGGTTTTATTCTCAGTATAAGTTAATGCCAAACTTATGCTCCTTAAGAACTTGTTGTAATTGCGTAGTTAAAACTGAATTGTGTTCTGTTACCAGTCCCTTGAAGAAACCAAGGAGAAAAATGTTAGAGTGAAATTAGTAAAACAGGGAGGAGGGGGGGTAGGGTACTCATATGAGGCAGATTTACGTGTCGTATATACACGGTATGGATTAAGTTCTGGTAGTCTGCTAGAGATTTGCGATAGGGTATCTAATTTAGGATGGGTTAGGGTATCGTTTTTCACTTTGTCGTGGGTAGGGTACTGGTTTGACTTAAAGGTCTAGGATTGGGTACCAATTTTTTAAAATTAAAATTATTTATAGGTCTGGTATAGGGTCAGGGTTTTGAGCTTGGGGCGACACACCCGGCCTATGCACCTTATACAGTCGGAACCCGATAATTCTACCTCGGATAATTCAAAGTTCCCGCTAAGTCGAAGTAATTTCTGTTCCCATGGATCGGATTTTACCCCGATATTTCAAAGTTGAGTTACTGGCTGAATGAAAAAGAACAGACGCATAGTTATCAAACAATTATGTTTTAAAACAGTTAATATTTCGACGCGAAAACATTTCACAGTTTTTTAATCATTTTATAATTGTTTAAACAATTCACAGTGCGATTTAAAATCTCTTTATGCGGGCATGCATTGGAATGTCGACGTAAGCTATATTGATTTACTTTTATACTTATTTTTTGTTTTCTCAGAAATAAGAAAAAAAAAATTAGTTCTGTTGATGAAAACATTTGAAATATGTCCAGAGACGATGAACTACTCACTAATAGGTGAAAATAGAGCAAATAAAGCTATTCAAGGGTAAAAATGGCGTATTTATTCATGACCCTTATAATCGAACCCCCGATAAATCGAAGTATTTTGCAATTCCCTTGAGACTTCGAATTATCGGGGTCCAACTTTACTAACAATGTACCCTCTCTCGGGGGAGACACGTCAAAATACTTCCACAAACCTGGAAGGTGGAACAGAAACGTGGCAGCAACGTTTCTCAGTCTCCTCTTGGTCTGCAAATACAGCCGTGCTAAGATGTAGTACATGTCCAGCGGTAGCGCGCCATGGTAGTAGATGAGGAGTGCTGGGCCTTCCTTTGGTAACTTTTCACTGCCAATCAATTCATAACCTAAACAATTTGGAGTATTCATAAACACTGGTAACGCATCTCGTTAATACTTTAATCTCACTACAAATGGCGATAAGACAATCGATTTTAACAGGCAACCTTATTACGCACTAAAGACAACAGGCCGCCCAGATTCTTCAGGCTGTAAGTTGAAGCGATCGAGCGGCGAGCTGTAAAATGAGAGTAAAAGGTTTCTGAGGGGATTCAAACTGCCGCCAATCGCTCCGATTACAAACCTGGGCAAGGGCGGCCCTTTACCACCCTATTGCTAGGGTTCCATCACCCCTTTACACCATCTTGTTGCTAGGGCTACTTAAAACGTACCGTGGATAAACCCCTCACCACCCCACTACGGTCGCTTAACGAAAAGTTGTTTCGTCTAGTCGCGCATTTATAACACTGTAGCATTTGCCAATGTTTTCAGGACCTTACTTTTCTCTGACCTTAATATCAGCGATGCCAACGACCATAGGGGCAGTCACAGCTATTCCGAATAGAAAAGAATCAAAGAACTATTTCCTTAAACAAGTTTTTCTCGTTAAATTTGCTGTAAATTGCCCTCGAAAAGAATATGTCTTGATCTTCGGGCTAACTACAAAAGTTTCGTTTTTTCTTGATTACAAGATTTTTTCATTTTATAAATTACTCTGGATTCAAAGGGCATGTCTTGTTTTAAAAACTCGAACTGCTGACAGTTTGTGTTGACGATGGCTTGATCTTTTTACAGCATTGGAACTGAGGTAAAATATTGCAGCTAACGCTAAAGTTTGCCGCATGCTTTTTCAATATCGAAGTAGTTGCGTTAATTTTAAGAAATAATCTGTAAAATTACTATATAAAACGAAATGCTATCTGCTTTTCCTGTATTATATCATATAGTTTATTTAGCCAGTTAATACGAAATAAAAATAACCGACAAACCCTTTATTAGAAGCGTTACACCGATAAACTTCCAAAAATATTGCCATACAAAAATTTGTAGTAAATGCATGTTATCAGTCATCCAGTCGGGAAAACCATAAGATAAATTAAATCGTTTACTCGAAATTTGAGAAACGTACAGTATGCGCCGTTTCGACCGCATCACACGGCCTTCAGCAGGCAAATGCCGCGCTGTCACGTAAGTAAGAGATTTTTAGTGTGCAAAAAAACAAGGAAAAAAACACAACAGCAATTTAGTTTGGTAGTTGGTTTGCACGACATAAAAAACTACAAGCCTAGAAGAAAAATGAAAAAAGGTTTTACACTTTCACTCCACCAAGGTATATAAATAACACGAGCTCTATAAAAAAAAATTTAAAAAAAACGTCCGGAGTCATTCGTGACTGGTACATGTACTGGCACATCAAACTGCCTTGCGGCTTCGCATTTATTTCAACACCCAGGTTTAACATTTCTTGTTTCTCCATCAACTTCATACAAGTACTTGTCAAAAATTAGTCAAGACAAACACTAATCAATTAGTGAGGCTGCAAACGAGCGCATGTGGAAACTGTACGGGTCTCTTTCAATATTCTTGCAAAAAGAATTTTAAAAACTAGTAGTTTCTTGTTTCATTGTTTCCGGTGACCGGATACTGCGTGACCTTGGCAGTAAAAAATCGAAAAAGCAAAAATGTGAAGACACTGTCAACGGACTCATATTGGTACAAAAAAACAAAAAATAAAACAGCAATATAAAGTTGTTCCTCTCAAGTTGAACTAAATTCCTTACCGTGCCAGTAGGTTCCATGTGCATCAAAGAAAGCCGCTACGGTTTCCACGGCGCCTTCCCAGAAGTGCAGCTCAGCGACCGCGGTGTATATTTGCCGCATTCTGTGTCGATACACGTGCAGAAAAATGACTATAACGTACATAGCGACGAGAAAAAACGCCGGATACACAAACGCCGCTACAAACGGCGACAACAGCAACATGAACCAGTCCATGACTGAAAACGTTTCTTTTTGAAGTACGCCACGGGATATGTCGACAGCTACACAATCTGTCAAACCACTGGGAGTCTATCCGATCTACAAACGGAAACAGTGAAGGAGGGGACGGGGACGAGCAGGGGGGTGGGCGGGGAAGACCGCTGGCCATGCAAGAAACACAAATTATGTAATTTCTAAATAGCCATTTCGTCGGTAAAAGAGAAACCGAATGTGAAGGATCGCTAAATCATGATTCACAAAACACTCCTTTTGGCTTTCTTGGTCGAAAGCAGCAACATTAACAATTAATTTGTAGTTATTGCCCTATATTTAGCTTCGCGTATCGTAGGTTGTTCAATGGCCAACGCTGACAAGCATTTGTTCGCTCGTTTCACGAAGTTTTGGACGTGCGGGATATGGAGCGAACACACAATTTTCCGCGCATCCAAAACTTTGAGAAATCCAAAACTTCGATGGGAAAACGTTTGCAATGCAGGTTAAATTTTAATAGTGCGGTATGCAGTCCCATTCCTTTTTCGGCAGGAACTATACGATGATCGACAGACCCAAACAAGTGCGTGCTGTGATCACTGGAAAGATTTTGATAGTAGGGTACCAGGTTGGCTGCAGAAGTACTGCACATGCCTGCTTTAAGTAACTGACATGCAGCCCCCCCCAAAAAAGATTAGTACGTTTGAGTGTTGGCAGCCATGGACAGCTACTTCGAGCCTCGTCAGAAAAAGCACAGCAAATAAACAAGCTGCTACGCAAGGTAATTTTTCAAGCCTGTCCCAGGGCTTAATTTCCCGCCCTCCTCGGGGAAAGCCCTGGTGATGAGGTTGAGGCTAAGCTCTCTCTCTCTCTCTTGTCTTTCATGTAAATGCTTGTCTTTCATGTTTCCTCCTTTACAATCGTTATTGCTGTATCCAGGTAGGGAGTTTCCGTAAGAGAAGCTGTAGTCTTTTTCAGTTCCAACTCAGGTGGATAGGTCTCATTAATGTACTTCGCAAGATCGATACGTTGATGCTCAAAAATCCTCGATGAACCGAAATGTGTTTTTGAAGTCCCACGCTGACGTGCATTTTTAATTTAGCAACAATAAATCAGTATTCATAAGAATGTAGGAAAGATTCTGCTAACGATGGTGCACCATTAGTGCCGAGGTTGGCTATTCTGCGAGTTGAGAGTTGCGAGCTATTAAAAAGTTCACGCGCCTGTGTGCAAAGACTTTGAATAGAGGCTTGGTCTTAAAAATACATCAAATGTTTCAGAACCAAGAATCAAGCCTTGACTTGAAACTTTTGTTCGCAGGCACAGGCAATTGTTCCGCAATTACGCATTTACGGTATATGGCGACAGCTAATGCAACAATTCCAAACCGGGAGAGACTCGAAACGGGTTAGTGCGGTCGATAGCCCGCAGTCATCGCCGTCATGATCAGCGTCTGGAAGTATGGCAGCTGTCAAAAAGCATGGCTTTTCTGAGAAGGTGAGGGAATCTATAATCTATACCAGTATGTGAGTCGTTGAGGCACTTACTTGATACCCTATTTTGTACTTTTAATTTGAATTTTAACAGTTAGACACAAATGCTCTGCCAATAGACGCACATTTTTGTTTAAATATTATTTGAAGTGAAGATACTGTAGTTTTGGACCGTAAACCATCACTCCATTGTTCAAGTGGTGTCTACTGGTAACACATTGAATCATGTTTGTAATTTGTAAAAAATATCGTTCTTTGTAATGAGTTCACTGCCTCCAAATATACTCTTGATAGCATCAGTTTATTATAATTATTGTAAGTAGTTAAATGTTTTTGGGTTGGAAACTGAAAAAAAAAATGTGGCAACTCGCAACTCTCAACCAGTCTCAACTCGCAACTCGCAGATTAGACGATCTCATTAGTGCCCATCTATGGAAAACCTAACTTGTCTAAAAACTTAAACATCCAAAGCAAACACAAATACTTTCTATCAGATTATCTCAGTTGCTCTAGAAAGACTACTACATGTAAAATAACTAGTTTTATTAGACTTCCTCCTTAATCAGTCCAAAGATACAACAGTTATTACATGTTATATAAGTTTTATGTCTAGCAGTAAACACTTGCTCAAAACGATGTAATAAAATCTAGTCTCACGATAACATTAACACAGATTGGCTACGTCAGTCGCTGTTTTTTTTTTATAAAAATACCTGAATAAATTTGTGCTAACGAAAACTTTCAGTTTTTCTTGAGTACAAGTGCTGTATCTACTTTTTTTTAAAAAGAATTGTCTGCGTCTTTTACTAAGATATACATAACATAGGTTTAGTTTTATTTTGAAAAAGGCTAATGAAAACTTTCAGTTTTTCCTGAATCAAAAATACAACACAGATTAGCTGCGTCCTTTGAGGCAACAGTCACCATTTTTTTACAAAAAAAAAACTAAATCTATGTTAACGAAAACTTTTTCTCCAGTATATATAGTACTGTATGATCTGTTTTACAACACACACCGTAAATGAACAAAAATGTTGCCGTTCTTCACTAAAATTTATGTTTTTAACTTCAAACAATTCTTTAAGAAAACTGCGACGATCCCGAAAAAGAGTTCTAACAAGGTTGGTGATAGCAAAGAGAAATTGTTCGCTTTTTTAAGTTGAAGAGAAGGGAAAGAGCATCAAATACGTACGTTTACTGCCTATTTGCAACCTGACGTCATAACTGGCAAGCTAGGCCTAGACTTTCACAGCCTAGTAGATACGTTTTTGCCCAGGCCCTCTCGGCATTTCTTCTACTCAATTACTAGTAGCACATTTGTCTAAGCAGCGGGTCACCAGTGCAGTCCAGCCCGTCTGATGACTACAAAGGAACAGAGAGAGACTTATGTGAAGTAAGTTGGTTTTATCGAAGAAATATTGTAGTTATATCTTTGGCTTCTGTCTCGTACGAAGCGTATGCATTCGGGTAGGGGCGTAGCCAGGGGGGGGTTTCCTGGAGTACTCGTGCCCCCCTCCCCCCCTTTTGAAAGCCTTTTTTTAACCAAATCTGGTGAGCACCTACACTTTGACGCAGTGTGACCCCCCCCCCCCCCCTTTGAAAAATCCTGGTTACGCGAATGTAGGGAGTCCTACTAGC
>JAOBRD020851560.1:0-13061 GCA_027575215.2 Hydrozoanthus sils
AAAACCTTATTACATTTGCGGGTTTATTACATTTGCGGGTAAAACCTTATTACAATTGCGGGTAAAACCTTATTACAATTGCGGGTTTGTAACATTTGTGGGTAAAATCTTATTACATTTGCGGGCGCTACAGTTGGCTCCCTTTCGAGGCCGACCAAAATCGACCATGTTCAGAACTTACAAACTAAACTTAATTGGAACTTTTAAACGTCCATTTCGTAGTTAGGACCCTAAAGCAAGACTGCATGCAAATTTTCAGCCAAATCAGTGAAGTACCGTCGGGCCGACCCTAACTCGAATTTTACAGAGTACGCCTCTTAAACGTTTTTCAGCAACTCAATCGGCAATGCCACGAGGCAACGGCTGTTGGCAGGTTTGATGATTATGTTTGTAATAATCTAAATGAGACAACTAATGAAGAAGATGTAGAGACGAATGCGAATCTCGCTACAAAAGTTCCATTGTAGTATTGTGAAAAATCAGCAGAATAGTTAAAAGTTAAGTATGAACTGTCATCTGAACTGATACTGTTAATTTAATGGTTGTGTAATCGTTTCACACTCCCTCGATAAATTGTTGCCATATGTTGTTGTTGCAATGAATTGTTGGCAAATCTAGCACATAAGGTTACATTTTGGATAAATCCATTGCATTCTGAATTGACCAAATGGGTCTTTTGATTATCTGTAGTATAGAGTATCATATACAACACAAAGAGAGTACACCAATCTTAATCAGCAAAAATGGTCAGTACTCTGACATATATACAGTTACAACCAGATGCAATTTTTAGATTCAAAAAAATATTGATACAATATTTCGAGAATATGAAACTATATCAATCAGTGATCAACAAGACAGGTTTATGTTTAAAACCGGCAAAAATCACTTGGATTTGTACAAAATAATTATTCTGTGTGCTATTTTAAAATGAACTGAATATATTGCATGTATGCTTTTCTATTTTTTTAAAGTATTGATGAGTTCTAATTTGCTGATTTTAGAAAAAGGTTTGTATTTATATGGTGAGCCGGAGCATCTTATTGTTATACGGCAAAGTATAAATGTAGAACTAGTACCATAAAAAGAGAACTTTTAGATAGAAGGAATGAAATATATTTTATAAACAGTACCGCGAACGAACATTCAATAACAATGCAAATAGCGTTATAGAAAGTTCATTCGGGTTAATGAAGTTCATGGAAGTACTAATGAACGTCGATTCGCCGTACAGTCTCAGTTGTTGACGTAAATGAATGTATATTTTGCGTAAATGAACTGCAAAAGGTGTAATGAGTCAACTGTTACTTGATTGGCTGTTTGAAACAAAGGTTTCTTTGGATCATGCTTCAAAGGTCTTCGAATTTGAAAAGGTTTGTTTATAAAATGCAGCAATACTATCAACAGTACTAGTACTAAATACAACGCATGGAGCCCCCCTCGGGAGTCGCCAGTCCACAACAATTGGAAGTTAACAGGGAAATAACATTTTGGTATAAACCAACCCGGACTTTGCGATTCCCAAGCTGATGCACAACGACATAAATGTTAGTGTTATAAGCACTTTGATCAATCCCATAACCTAAACATCACACGAAACATGATCACTCACCCGACAACACAAACATATGCACGTCAAATGCACCCGTACCCATCACTAGTGCTCCGCGTGCGGCCAATTTCCGCCAAACCCCTGTGACGTCATCAAAATGGAATGCGGACTTCAGCTCAAATTCCAACCTCATACCCAGGCTCATTTCACTCCCGTGAAAATTGGTCAGAAGTCGAACAGTCTTTTGCTATAACATTCAACATCTTTAATCCCGTAAATCTGATTCTATGGTACAATCTTTTGACTCCGAGTATATCTTGGTTATCCGGCAAATTCACCAAGCTACTCTATCTTAATTATCCTTTTAGGAACTCGATGTTGTCATTAACTCCATAAAATATACGTTCAAACTTATCAAAACCCTAATAAGACAATAAAACATTTAATTAGCTCCTCGTACTTTCTTGAATCAGCCATGCAATTAAACTTATCACAACTAATTTCTCGACAGTCTTCTGGAACGATGGAATTTTTAGTTTCTATCGTGCATACAAAATGCCTTAAATTATAACGAATTCACAGGGCGGAAGTTAAAACCAAAACGTGATTTGTTTTCTTTAAAAAAAGATCTTTTGGCGGTTCTCCCAACGGGTTACGGAAAATTGCGTATCAAATTCTACAGACACTCGTTCAAAAAGGTGATGGATCGTCGATCATCGATAGAAGGATAGATTTAAGTGACATTGCGTAATTTGAAAATGTTTCTGCAGTGATCAGCATCAAATATTTTACTGCAAACCCTACGAGTACAAGTCAACAATCTGAATGAACGCTTAAAATTCTTTTCGTGCATTTTTTGTTACCGTTGAATCGCACAATTTGCACGAGCACCCCTACGAGATCAGAAGGTCCATCTAACAGTCTTGCAACTTGAAAACTTTCGTACATTTGCTATGGTAACGGTCTATAATAAGTGATCGCCGACATCAGTAGTGTGTGGCAACTTCTCTAAGAATCAGCCAGTGGGAAGCGGGATTGCATGTGACAAGTGGCAAGCGCAAGTTCCAACATGGCGGAGTTCGTGGACTGAGGGAGTTTCGGACAAAAAAATCGGCTAGTGTGTGGTGAGCTACGCACGGAACAGAAGCAAATAACCTCGAGTCTTCGACAAAAAATCGTGTAGTGTGTAGCGGCCATTATATACAGTATAAATGCACCAATTTAGTTTTGTTACATTTTGCGTTGTTACATGTCGCGTTAATTTTTGTTACAGTTTGCGTTAAAAAGTTGTTACATTTTGCGTCAAAAGTTGTTACATTTTGCGGCGTAACAAGTACCACCGATCGTGCTGCAGTTGTGTCTGCGGCAAGCCTGCGTTTGATGTAGACAACTTATCTGCACGGCGCTGCAGTCACGTCATTGTTTGCTTGAAAATATTGTTGCACTTTCTTTCCTTTGAAAAATAAATACTTAAGATTATTTTTTGTTTCAAGGTCGTGTAAATTGAAATGTATTCAGACGCCCTTTACAAATAAAGGAAACTTCGAAACATTGTTAGAGAAGCAGGGTTTTCCATAAAGTAAGATTTTGTTATTCAAAGCCAAAACAAAAAAACTGAGGAAACCGGCAATTAAACTTGTTTAGCTTTGCTTGATTGTTGGATTTTAGGGCCGTTGATTATCTGAGAACACGCGAGTTCAAAAGCTATCCCAAATTAAAGTTTTTAAAACATAGAGGGCAAAATTACCTCGATCTGATTATCGCATTTTTTCTTATAACTCGGGGCAAAATTACCCGGCGCTGATTGGGCACTGGTATAGTACCGAAGACTTCTGAAGATTTTCCGAAAATTTTCAAAATCTTAAAAATGCCATCGGAACGTTTTAAACTGTTTCAAAAGATTTCCGTATATTGCCAGAGATTGCAAAAGTTTTCAAACTTGAAAAAAAAAACTTTGGATAAATAAAGTTAGTTAAGCAACACTTTTTGTGACGGTACCGCGAAAAACGAAGAATTTTGCCCTCGACGTCATAAACATGTAATCGCATGGCTCCTCGTATAATTTAGTATTAATTTCACTTGTGATTTCAAGTTTTTCAAAACTGCCTTCGTCGCTAATTTTCGAAAAAACTGAAAACACCCGTGAAATTAATCCTAAATTTTACTCGACCCCATGCGATTACCTATACTAAGTGCGAGACTCGATCAATAACTTGCTAACGGGACCATACATTAAGAAGTATTTTATTATGTTGATATTACACAAAATAATTAACAAATATTTTTAATGCTACTTTACCGATTATTTTACAATATTTCATAAAGATGTAACTAATTTGTTGGCAATAAAGCTCATAAAGAAAATTTGGCGCAATCTGAACAAAACTGTCGCGGTGGCTTACCCATTGACCATAATAAACTATAGAAAAGTCTTGAAGAACCTATAATTAGCAAGTAGTTCAGAATCTTTTTTTTTTTGCAGTACTCAACGTTCCAAGAAATAAACCAATTAGTAACAGGAATCTATTATCTCTTATCATATCCAATCAAACCATTCCATCTTTTGCCTAGTAGTGTTATGTAAAAGTCCGTAACCAATTATTAAAAAAATCTTCCTGTCAAGAGACTTAAAGTTATCTGCTACTTGTACATTGTAACAGAAAGAAATTTAGTTCAAACATATTCCCTTTACTGAACCTAGCTCGGTGCACAGCCACCAAACTGTAGTGTAACCAGAGCAGTTCCTGACAGCTCTAAATCAGTGTCACGTGACAAATGAAGCCTACAGCCCTGCTGTAAGACCTCCAATAACAGCATTATTTGAGCCCGCAAACAAGCTGCTTGAAAGGTCACGGCGAGGTGCGTTTAAGCGATTCAAGAACTGCGAGTTAAGTTTTAATGTCTGCGAGTTAGAACAGCTAGGAAGGAAACCGAGATGGTTTGTTCAAAGAGTTAAATACAATTTAAACTCGAGTCTTGAGAATTAACACCCATCGAACTTAACTAAGTAAAAGTAATATTAAAAGAGTTAACGTGTAGGGAGATAGCTGACCTCTATCAATAAAGAAACAAAACTAATTTCGAAAACGTTTCCAATACATTATACGAACAACAATTGATCTTTCATTGATTTTAAAAGGTATTTAAAACTTGAAAAATACGTTTACGACAAAATACATATCCCATTTACAACTATCAACCACAACTGTTTGAGTATTTTACAAGCTTCTTTGTCAGCTGGATACAACTGGAAACCCCAGCATCTTCTCCCAGGTTTTGCTTCTAACAGTTCTTCAATAGTAACACAACCAATGACAACTACAGCCTGAGATTTTTTGTACTCGGCGAAAAACATAACCAAACAAGAAATATTCTAATACAGTGTTCACTAGTTTGTTAAAACTAAGAGAAATTCCTTTTCTAACAAAGATTTAAAAAGATGCTTGTAGAAGTCTCTTTCATGCTGTTACATTCAAACTTTAAAAGTGTCTGACCATTAAGAATCATCGGGCCAACAAGTAAACTGCTAACAGTTGAAGTGTGGTAATGTGATATTACTTGACCTCAAATGTTTACGAAACGGTGACCATTTAATACCATGGCACAAAGCCCCGGGCCTTAAATGGTAGACTCGTGTTGTGTAAACGGTAAAGGTCTGCGACCGGAAGTTCTTATATCAAGCTCAAAGTCACTATTTATTAATGCAGCACTACAATGTCCTAACTCTTGACCGTTACTAGTCTCTAGTCTTCCAGTTACTGATTCATGGCCGCTGGGTCCTGGCACGCCCATTTCAATCACTCCACCAGGCTGTTCTTGGGCCGCCTGTTCGTTCTTCTTACAAAAATACCACGAACCAAAGTAGAAAAACGTGGTCACCACTGAAGAATATTGTAAACAAACGACGTATAAATTTGACGCGTAAATACTAGTAGGGGACCTTTCATTTATTTTTCGCTTTAAACAACGAAAACATCATAAGGCATCGCAAAAGAATACCGTCATAAACACTGCTGGCTGCTTAAGATCTACTAGTCTACGTTGAGAAAATAACAAACGAAGAACAAATTCCTTGCTACATTAATTAGTATGTTAGTTTAAATTGACGGCGGGGCAGCGGCATGGCAGTTATCGGCCGGTGACAGCACACAGCAAGTATTAGCTCTTACGGGCGGTCAACCCTTTTACCCAGCCCCCTCATAGTCAACAGGGGGATCAACCCTTCTACCCAGCCCACTGATGGTCAAAAAGGAAGTCAACCATTTTACCCAGCCCTCTGATAGTCAACAGGGGGTCACCCCTTTTAACCATCCCCCTGATAGTCAACAGGGGGGTCAACCCTTTTACCCAGCCCCTGGGCCAAGTTGTTCAAAAGACGATTAGCCCTAATCCAGGGTTAATTACCATGACAACCCATAGGTTTTGTTAAGAGTTAATCCTGGTTCAAAGTTAATCGGCTTTCAAACAACCGGCCCCTGATAATCAAAGTATTTTAACTGCTTTCCAATACAGAAACCGGAATTAAACTTTAGACTGTAAGACTAAAAAACGGGCTGAAACTAACAAGCAAGGGTTCATTAACGTCTTTTTCTTCTTTTTTTGGACGAGAGACAAAATCGAGTATTTTGTCTCTCGTCCAAAAAAAGAAGAATGACGTGAATGAAGCCTTGTTTACAAGCAGTAGCCATGAACGAATAACTTGAATTAAACGCTTATTCGAGCACAAATTGACCGCAGAATGAAATGTTTCTAGCCGTCAAACATCAATCTATTGTTTATACCAGAATGTGACTAATACTCCACCTTGAAAGAACAAACCAATGGCAACCAAAATATAGCTCAAGAGTTCATTGTCGTACTCTAGACAGCTTCCCTTCTTGCCGCAGTTGTCTTCCCACAAGTTGCATGTCTTGTCGATAAACGTTCCAAACATGATGGGGCCTGGTAGCGAACCAAACACGCTAAGAGTCATCCATTGTAGGCCAAGCGCGTAGGTCCGCTGGTTATCCGGGACGCATCTAACGACAATGAAATCAACCGCATTATTATACAAACCCATGCGCACATGAGTAGATACAACGTTAAGATAGATACCTTAGTACCACAGTTTTATTTGGCGTTGCACTCATGAAGTTAAACACCAACAGCACCAGAGCTCCAATCAAGAACGGAATCAGGTTCTTACAGTCTCTGTCACACGAACCAACTTTAGCGTACCCATAACTGGACGAGTTCACTGCAGGGGGAATACATCGGCACATGTCGTATTCCTAATAAATGATAAAGTTTTGTTAACTAGGGTTACGAATAACCTGCTTTGGATGTGCGAAAAAAAGAAAAAAAATGGGGGGGGGGGGAGAAAATTGCTAAGGAAATTTGAATTTCCATGAAAATCTTACAAGCCCAACAAAACAAATATTTCGTTGATATAGTAATTGCTAAGAGAAAGGAGGCTGTACGTAAGAGGCTGTAAAAAATTAAGTGTAAAAAAAACCCCGTTTTTTATACTGTCATCCGATGTTCTCAATACTAGTCATCCTGACGAGTAACTTACAAAAATACATATGAAGGTGGTAACTTTCTATTTGGTTACCGACTCGGGTCCTACTGACTTTTGCTTATACGTATTAGATGGATGGCATTTCAAACGGTTCTGTTTTGGTGCCGTTTGAAATTAATCGACCTACCTTAAACATTAGCTAGTAGATACTGAAACAAGTACGGAAACAGCTTGTGACCTTTTTTTCTGACCTATCTTCTCTGCAGCCTTGTCCGGCCCGATTTTCTTCCTCACTAAAAAAACTTTTTCCAGACTCGAAATTTCTTATTGTTCAACAATTTTGTGGTTTTCTATTGTATTGATGCCTTAGAAAACATCTTGTAAGAAAAATTGATATTTTCCAACTACCCAAACTTTCTTTTTTTGTCCCAATCAAGGCATAATTTCAACTATGACTTATTGATACGTATTACATAGGCCAATACTTCTCAAGAAGCCTTTCATTAACTACAGCTAGGAACTAACAATCAAAAGGTGAAAATATTGAACCTTTTCGTTAACTTGCTTTACACAGCCTGCGTGACAGGCAGAATAGTAGGTCACACCATCTCCTCCACAAACAGGCTTGTAGGCACCGGTAACACAATGGCAAAGAGCGTTACATGCAGTTGTCAAATTCCCGTCCCCACTACGAATAAAACACAAACAGAGATAACACTGATAATCATATCAAATAAATTACTTCCGGTGCTTAAAGGAAGTGCATTGTTTAGTCTCAGCTAAGGCACTAGGGAGGTGACGCAGAAACCAATAGTGAAATAGAAGCTGCATGTTGGAATGCACCTGTTGGTCATCTGCGTGAAAACCTTCCCGAAGTCCTGCAAACAAAATGTTTGCAATCTTCGTTTATCTTCTAGGAGCATTAAATCTTTTTCTGAGCAAAAAACGTAACGCTGTGAAACAGAAAACGAGCTACACGAGAGCGAAAAACGCAAACCTGAAGAGAGTTTCCCTTTAGCCCATGACGTCAGTGTGACGTTGCCGTCGTCATTACTTAACGTCCATGATACTATTAGCTTTTAAAAACAACGACGACTGTAACGTTACAGTTGTTGTTGTTCAGTATCAAGACAGTGGAAAAAGCTGGCCACACAATTTGCTTTCAATACTGTCAACAACACGACCTGTTGTTAAGCCGTTAATCTGCTCTCACTTTTAAAAAAATAAATTGTGAAGTGTCATTGGCCCTTTCTGTGCACTTAAATTGGTTGAAGTTTTCGCAACTAAGATCAGATAGAAAACAGTCCAACAGGTTTATCAGCTGAGAAATCGCCTGTTTCCTGTACAGCATTTCCATTCATTCAGTTCAAAGTAGTTTTTCAGTGGGAAGAAAAACTATTAAGAGCTTGTGACTGCACCATACAAGAGACCGGACAGATTGCTCAGCCAGTCTAGATCTGTCATGTTGCCAAAAGTTAAATTTTCTTAAAAAAAACAACAAGCATGAGAATCAAAGGGAATATCTCGCATTTGGTTTTTATCTAAACGAAAATTGGAAGGTTTTGCATGTTTAAACGCGGACTGCTCGAGGACTCGCCTTTGTGACTAACGAGGTATTCCCGTTGTTAATTGATTAATTTTGACATGGAGCGAAACTTCGATACAAACAAGCTACAATTTTAAGATACATGAGTGTTGTTTTATTTGTACTGCTATCGTGTTTTGATGTGTGATTGTGCAACGGAATTCATTGAGTCTAAATCAGTTCGTTTATTGTTACTGTTAGGCGTGTTGAATGGAGCGGCGGAATAGTTTTGACCACGAAGTGGTTTCCTAGGATTGCATTGCGATCAAATTTTTATTTCTCTCTCTAAACACAGGTTTGAAAGAAACTTTTCGGCTCCAACTTCTCTTGCTCTATAAAGTACGCATATTTCGCCCTTTTATAATGGAGTCGTAAACGCCTTAAGATTCAAATTGAAAGGCTTGTGTATTGACATTCTTGTAACGACTTTGTTTATAATTATATCTCACTAATTGTTAGTGTCGCGTTTAAGTTTTTGCCTTCTGAAGTTGAAAATGCTAGTTATTTCTCATGTATATGCTACAAATCGTCCATTTTGTGCTTGACATTTTCAAGTTTGTTGTATTAAACTAAAAATTCATAAATCATATTGTTGTGAACTGTTGTTTGCGTTAAGTTGACCGTTACGGTGACATTTGTTTTTTGCCGAAACTCGTAAAAACTGCTTCCATGTAAATATGTTGGATCAGAAGTGCCCAAGCTAGATTTTTTATATATTACAGATCAATAATAGGGCTTTCTCGTGGTGTAAAGCTTGATCTCAAATTCGATGTAGCAAAGCACTTTTTTTCCATGTAAAGTAACGTGATTTTCAGACGTTTGTCAAAACGCTTAAAAGTGGCAACTTTCATCACAAAATACCAATAAAAAAAATTATTTCAATTTGCAAAGCTTTTACATTTTCCAGTAGCCAAGGGAAGTCGTTATTTGTGTGCAAAAGATGGGTTCACTGCGAGCTACCGATTTACATCACGCGAGCGCTCAAAATTTTCTATTGAATTTCTGGCTCATTTTTGTCTAGACCACGGTGTTTCAGATTTTGCCGTATTTCTCAAAAACTAAAAGTCTTTGGAAAGTTTAATTGCTATCATTGATAATAGTTCATCCAAGGGTTTCTCCTGACAAAATATGAAGAAATCCGATTTTTCGAAGTTGTCCGCGGATTAGCAAATTTTACAGTCACCAGCTCTCAAAACAAATAAATTGTATCAACTGTAACGAAACAAGAAAATAGTTAAGACTGGGCGGGATTTAAAGTAATAAGCAACAACGACCATTAATACACCTAATGCAAAACATAGTTCTAGCATTAGTGTAATGCGAAATTAAGTTTACCACACCGTCAAATACTTGCATCTGAGCCGGCTACCATGTATCGGTTTTTGAAATCGCTTTTCTTTTTTCGTAGTTAGGCCATCTCAACAAAACAGAGCATAAGTTTCCTTGAGTCTATACTTCTTAACCTAGAGATGAGGATAGTGTGTGTGACATTTCAGTTTTTTGATTCACAAAAAAAACCCGGTCGTTTGCCTCGAGTCCCTTTAGTTTGTACAGTATTAAATACCTGTCGAAGTAAGGCGTATTAATGCCTGCAATGTGGTTAGTCCTGCAGCCAGGAATGAGAAACGTTAAAACACCGAATGTGCCGATAAACTGGAAGATGAAGCAATATTTGGCGGCTGTGCGACAGGTTTTTCTAAGGTCCACCTTCTTCATGAAGTAGCTGCCGAGAAAGATACCGCCAGCGGTCCCGGGCAAGATCACCACTCCAGACAGGATACCCGCCGTGGAGGAGGGCTCACCGAACTGAGACTATGGAGACACAGAGAACCAACATATGAATACAACATATAGATTCGACATATTAATAATGAAACCATCCTATATCCCACCCATAATTTTCGTGCAATCTCAATGGATAAAACGCATCACGTGGTACAAAATCGGAAGTAGGTTATCAGCGAATATACACCTTCCAATTTGATAACTACCCTGCAATTTTGTCGGCCATTTTCAATTAAAACAACAAATGTAAATTTTCAAATTTTGAACAAGTTTAAATTGACAGGCAAGAAAATCGTTTCGCCGAGTCTAACAACGAAGGTTTTTAAAAATGCCTGGTTTCAAAGACAGTGCCAGACAGCACCCGCTTTCGCTAAACAACAGTTTCAATAACAAGCTTAACTAAACCCATCAAGTCTCTAAAGTTCTGTAAAATATCTTAAGCATAAAACTGAGAGTTCATATTCCATCCAACTTCAAATAGCGTGGAGAAGAAAAAAAAATTTCGGAGGGTTATAAGATAAATAAACCCCTTTTTGGCTTACTGGTATATCGGAGGATAATGTCCTGTCCTCAAAATTTCTCATTTGCCCCCGAAGCTTCACTTCTCGGCCAGCTGTTCAGTTTTCGGACAATCTATCAGCCGCGGACATTATCCTCCGATACACCAGCCGCCGGAAGGGGTTTATTTATTTATATCTCCGCGCCACTATACATTTCTTCTCTTTCCTCAGTCGCTACCCAATGTTACAAACTTTTTCAAACCCAACCTTCGAGACAAACAACAAAGAAAGTTCTCGTTCAAGCCGTTAACCAAGTAATGTACGAAAGGTAATTTCAAGTCTCTGAAATTTAAACGTGTGGGCGAGGTGCTGAAACATATAAAATCTGTAATAGTACGGTCGTAAAAATATCTTTAGCACTTGTGCCGTTGTTCAAACTGTAATTGTCTGATCAGCTGATTCTTTTAAGCCACGAGCGACTGTTCAAGGTAACTAACCTATACCTTGCCAAGTTTATCTTTGGATGAAACCCGGGCAAACTTTCAGTCAAATTGTTCTTATGTCTTGGATTTCAAATTTTCAAAACCGTAATCTTGAGAATCATATTATACAATAGAAAACTCAATTTTCTTGCTTGCAAGTAGTATCCTTAGACAATATTGTACTTGGAACTTTAGAGATCTAGTATCCTTCACATCTCTAGGTTAACTACATCCAAACCAGACAGTTTACTCACTTGTATGAACTTAGAGATAAACGGGCCGAGTCCCAAAGCGATTAGGGTAGTTGAAGAGAGTGCTAACGTGTTGCACACAAATGTACCATTCGACACAAGAGCCTTGGTTGCCGGGATGATGTCCTTTAAACGACCCTTGATTTGGTCGTCCCTTGGTGGAAGAAGTCCTTCCTTGATCGCTCTTGTTCGTCTTTCCTTGGCACCCGGCATTTCCTTCGGGTAGGCCAGCAGGGCTAAAGCTGTCAACAGCAAAATGAGGCCTCCAAAGAAGTATCCCACCCACCAGGCCCCGATCCAGCGGGGATCCTCGGGTGTTAAGTCTACTCCTGGGGGCTGAGGTGAGCATAATAGTTTGTCACGGTTAGTCAAGGAAACGTGTTTCTTGAGTAAGATAAGATATCTGTTATGTTCACAAACACAAACAATAAATCCAATACTTGCACACACAAATCAAGTACACATTTATTGCACTTTAATACCACTTTGTTCCCATTCTGCACTTTTACCATTTCTAAAAGAGCTCTTGCTTCAAAACTACTTGCGGTGTTTGTCCAAAATCAAAAACTTTCGGTTTCATTTCTAACCAACAGAAACTTCTTTAGGTTTTACTAACAGGTAAAATATAACAAATACAAATGCTAGCTCCTTTACCTGTATCAGATCAACCCAAATGTTCAGCAGCGAACCGCCAGCCACGTAACCAATTCCTGGACCGAAGAAAACTGCTATAAACCAGACTCCGAGGTACATTGGCGCACACTTTGGATCAACATTCTCATCAATGTAAGCGGGACCCAATGTAAACAAGGGCGTGGTTCCTGCACCCAATAAAAGCTTTGCCCCTATAAACACAAACATATACTTCCAGTCTTTAGTTTGTGTTTCTTTACAAATCTCCTCAGGGCGAGCAGAAGTGGAGTTAGAATGTACAATGAGACATCGAGAATCAGAGGTCTTGTCCGCAGTTTCAAACTGTACGGGGATGTACTTGCCAACCAGAATATGAGGCAGTGCAAAGAGAAGACAGCCTAAACTAGTTACAAGCGCACCAAGGCCCAACCAGCGGGCTTTGTGTCTGTGACCAGCGTAGTAGCTAATAAATATAATGAGTACGAGGGTAGAAAGATCGCTAGCTGCAACGATCATTCCTGCCTGCTGACTGTTTAGCTTGAAGCGCTTCTCCAGGCTGGTAAGTCCCGCTGCAGTGAATCCATTCGTAACCATTCCTGCAATAAATCACAAATCATGTTGAGCCCACAGCACATTACATACTGCATTCATCATCCACTAACTAAACTGGTAAGTACTCACTGACGATTCATCATCATCATTATGATAGCGTACCACAGTGAAAGGTTACAAACTATCCTACATGAACCATAGTGAAAGGTTCCAAACTAACC
>JAOBRD020851667.1:0-13060 GCA_027575215.2 Hydrozoanthus sils
AGATGGAATGAAGGAGAGTCAGCTTGAGTATTTTAAGAATTTTTGGATGAATTTTGAGTTTTATTTATTTTTTCTTGAAGATTAGTAGATTTAAAGAGTTTTTTTAATTTGGTGATTTTTTGGAAATTTAAAAATTAATTTTGAAGTTGATATTTGATGTAAATTCGCCAAACCGTTCTCAAACCAAAGCTGTATTAGTCCCTTGCCACGAGGTACGGTTTGCTGACTTTACTCAATATTCTTTGTATTCAAATATCCGTTCTCATTTTCCTCACTATCCAACAAAAGTTTAGGTTAAATCCTGCCTTAATGCGAAGTGAGTTAGTTCCGCTACATGAGTTTGTGCTAAAATGAGTAAGTCTTAAAACCTCTCAAACTATATAATTAAACGAAGTGAAAAAAAATCAGTTTAATAACAGACACAGGAGTACTCAGGTTGAGATTTTCAAGACGAATTCTTCGTATTCAGTTATAAAATCACTTTATCTTGGGCTCACTATATTTAAACAAAACTGGTAAAATAAAAGAGGGCTCAAAAGCAACAGCCGTGAGACACCAGTCTGACTGTTAACCCGGCCTTCCTTGCCGTGGATGTACTTATACGTATCCTGTAAAGTTTTACTCGACCAACCATGGACGTATAACTAATACGATCCTGGTAACAATCCTTTGTACCAACGACTGGCTGTTCAGGGAATAATATTAAGCTTCATCGTGGTAGATGGCCAGTATGGCCGCCGCAAGTAGAAGATTTGATAAGTAGAACGAAATAACATAAAATTATACTCGGCGGCGCAGTGGCCGTGGGCTTGTAGTATAATCCTAGGGTCGCGAGTTCAAGCCCCGTCCAGACCACTGTGATGTGTCCTTGAACAAGACACTTTACCTGACTTTGTTCCAAACGACTCAGCTGTATAAATGAGTATCAGTTCTGTTGGGAGCTAACCTGAGATAAGTTAGTGTCCTGTCCAGGGGGAGCCAAAGATTCTCATCCGCTTAACACTACGGAAACCGGAGACAAGCGCCGGCCTAATGGGCCAGTAGGCTCGAGAAAGGATTTAGCTTTTTTAGTAAGATGAGATTAATGAAACGAAATTACGATGAATTTGTGAAGTTGGTACGTGTCCTGAAAAGCTCAACCTGAGTATTTGTTATCATATAAAATCATACTTCTGTAAGATGAGATCTAGATCAATGAGATAAAAGAGTCTGACAATCAAGTCTTAATTGTTATATTCCTGACTAAAACATGATTGTTACCAGAACGTTGATAACAAAACGAAGCAAAAGTACTAATTGGATTGAACTTGAGGCTACAGAGGTTAAAGTGAAGAAAAATAGGAGAGAACTACCAAAAAATCTTGTTAGTATTTTCGATTGAAAACAATTAGTTCTGTAAATTATAACAGGTTAAAAAATTATTTGGACTGAAATGAAATAAGATGAATTTTACAAGGAAATAATTTCATTTCTCTTTTGCGGACAAAAAATCTAGAAGACAGCGGACTTTCTGGCCGCCCTCTAAACTCAAATTGGCGTCATAGCTGAAGGCTCTAGCCTTTTTAAATTAGCCATTACCGAACTGGTTGATCACGAAACCCTAAAGCAGGAAACGCGTAGCTGGGTGGGCTTTATCCAAAGAAAACTAAAAAAAAGACGTTGAAACTGGATCTGACAAAATCTTGTTTGGACTGATAGAAATAAACGCATTTCCCGCGATTTCATAATTTCGAAATTTCGAAGGTTTTCACCGGATTGCCGAGAAAGCTCACGCCTTCGGCGTTTGTTTGTTCGTACTATGTGCGAGCTTAGCTCCACCAATCCGAAATAAGCCCCGCGGTCCCTGTAAATCCCTAAAAAAGCGTCAAATTGTCTTTTGATTATTGTTTAGCGTGCTCTTTTGACAAAAGTAGAGAGTGCGCGTGCGACTCACTAACCGTTTACAATGAAGTTCAATATGGAAACGTAACGAAATTAAGTCAATCTAGTCAAATCAACAGTCATTTTTGTTTTCTGCCAGATATAAGACGAGAAAAAAAAATCCTGTCACGGAAACATTTTCCCTGTAATTCTTTAAACGCGAAAGGGCATTTTAAAATGCGTTTGAAATAAAACTGAGTTTGTTAGAATAAGAGTTATTAAAGAATAAAGTTTACTAAGTTTAGTCTATAATCTTCGCCCATTAGGGTAATCATAAAATCCATGTTTTACAATCCATGGACCTACGGTTTAACGTCCTTTGATATCCGAGAAGATGCAAAGACCCTGACGGCGAAGGTCCGGCCCTGGGAAATTAGATTCCAGGCCTTCCGGCGCACGACAAACTGGCGTGCTATACCAGCTGGGCACTGAGCCACCCTCGGTCGTCTTTATATTGCTACGGATATATTGCTGCAGAAACAGTATAAAATAACATAATGCATGGGTAGCTAGTGAATTGAAAGGAAGTTTTTTGCCTACCAAGGTACAAAGGCAAAGTCTCGAATTCATGCGAACGCTTCCTGTTTGTTCTGCTGAGGTTTATTAAATATATGTGGGAAGTTGTACTCCGAGCTGTTTCCGTAGTGTTCTCAAACATGTCCATCAATTTGATGTTCGCCTTATCCTGTTCTTGGGCGGATAGATTACGAACTGGACGATCAAACTGCTAAACCTATACAGAACACGTGCTCTGAAAATAACACAAAGGAAGAACAACTTTCGGTACTGTAGTTAGCTTGATGGAGGGATATAACACAAAACAGAACAAAAAAGAGGACGAAATCGCTCAAATTGATCGAAAGAAAACATAAATTGTATGTTATATAACCACATTCGCGGTGAAAGATCGATAGAGTGCTAAAAGTTTCTTGAGAGTCTTCAGCACAATAATTAGTTGTTTTCCTTTTCAACGATCAATCAAAATGAAAGAGGTGATCCAGCCCCTCACGTGCAAGGTGATAGATTCAATTGGTGTTAATATTTATTATTGGTGTCATTTATCTATATAGATCAGCGGACGCTAAGATGGCTCGATTTAGCTGTGAATGTCAAAAATTCATGATCGGTTCAGGCCTAAGGATTTAGTTCGGCTCTAACTAGCTACCCACCTCAAGTTGACAAGAGCGCGCGTTGGAAACTGGTGTGATGGTATAAATAGCCAGCTTTAACTCTAAATCTCTCATATCATTCAACAAGCGCGAATTGAATATATGTATATTTTTTAATTTCTGAGTTTTAAAAACTATCGATTCTTGAAAATGACAATTAGAATCTATCCGGAACTACGTTTCTGTTTGCTGAACACAACACAGTCAAATTCCATATGGTTAATTCGGTATATGAGACCTCTGATAACCGAGATTGAGTGTTGAGTGAACCAATCAGGACATTAGAAACGCAATATTCGAAGTTGAAAGCTTAATAATTTTAGATTGTGTTAGAACAGGTAATTGTCAACTTAGAGCTTTTATGAGCAAAAAAGAAATTACTAAACCTTCAGTGAAACTTAATATGAATGTGCTTCAACCTTGCCAGAATGGAAAGATGGGTTTTATCCTCGGGTTTTAGAAATACTCCTTAAAACTAGTGACAACATCATGGTAGAAAAATTATTTTAACAACAGCGATGGTGATTCGTGAAAGTTGGTTTCGATAGCAATGTTTTTGTCAATGGCTTTTAAAGACTTTGTTTGCCATTGCTTTTCTTTATCACGGGTTTATTAAGTTACTTTTCGTTGAAACTGCAAAGAAAAGAATTCATTTTACCCATAGATAAAACCGGTAAAAAGATTTTATTTAATCCGGTCTTCTTCTTTACTGTGTAGGATCAAGGCAATTCCCTTTGGATTTGAATAATAAAGAAGCAGAGAGCCGAGCTAATTTTTAATAAGAATTTTATTGACTTGTAGGAAATGACAGGATTTTGGTAAGAGTTAGCAAACTCTGATGAGGAAATTGAAATCTCAGTTATTCGAAACTTTATAAATCTATTGTGTAAACAAGATGTCTCAAAAAACTATATTAGAAGAATCAATCGAGTTTCTAGCTTGTAGCTGTTGGTGCTTCGAGAGTAATAGGGCAAGTTAAGAAGCACTGCCTTTTCTCAATTGTAGAGACAAAGACAAAACGATGAAATTGCGGATTTATGTACTTGCAATTTACTTCGTGTCAACATTTCTTTCCTTCACGGAATCAAGAAGTTTGCCAGCAAAGCCTTTAGAGGCATTGACGGACGAAATCAATAATTTAGAAGAGGTGAGAGCTTTTTGATTGGATTCAATTTTTGGTACACCCACGGCACCTGGCTTTTCAGAAAGAACCTTTCAGTCGTGTATTCTAATATATATGTTCTGGGCAGATTTTGTTGTTTCCCTTCGCGAAAATGAGTTGTCACTGCACTACCTCTATAAAAACTAATTAAGCAAATATCGATTTAGTTTAGTATTCTTTTTATAAAAAGGACTTTTTGCTTTTTGTAAAAACTAGGTTTTCTGTATATACACACACAATTTAAGTCAATTCCTTGTAGTTAAAGCAGCCAAAGAAATATCAGTTAGCAGTCGACGGTTTGCCAACAACTATAAAACATTTTCTACTCATGGCCGTTTTATCTCCAAAATGGGCTGACCGTAAATATTATTAGTAATAATTCTATATACAGGAAAATTGCGGTCTCCATCTGTTTGTTTTTCGCAATTTAATTCGAGATAATATAATACCCAAGTATTGTTTTATTAACACTCAACTCGACAAAAAAAAATATGTATATTCACGGTCTTACGTGTTCTTTTATGAGAACACATTTTTTCTGTCGGAATAATTCGACCGAAATTTGGAATATGTTTAAAAACAGGACGAAGCCAAAATTATGGAAATATTCAGTTAAGTTCTTTTAATGGACGTTGTGAGTTCGGGGAAACTTCAAAACGAAAGGAACTATAAACTCGAGAAAAAAATAACATTTAACAACAAACAGAGATTTATTTGATGAAAGATTTTGTGAAGAAAAGAAGCCTCAAAGTTATCTTTTTTTGCTTCATAAAAAACCGCACATACTCACTCTCTTTATAGAATGTTAGACATACTCCTCAGGCAAGTATTTCTACTAATACTGTATCAAGATAGGCTTATTGTTACGGGTAACTCTTTTAGATGTCAATGAATGGTGGCGCCTTAACAATAGCAGGCCTCAAGGGGTCTGGGCTCGCAGTTTACGTTTGTTTTCGCATATGTTCGGCCCTAAAGAAATATTCGTAAATGACAATTTCGCCTCGACCAAATCCCAAGCGGCTTAGTTTCGTTTCGCTTCGTTTTTCCCAGTTTAGTTTCTTTTAGACGTTCCAAGTACTTCAAAACAAAAGAAACTATAAACTGGAAGATGAAAGAACAATTAATTTGACAACAGACAGAAAAAAGAACATTTAACAATAAACAATTCAGCCTTGAAAATATTTTTTTTATTAGTCAGAGTTTTAACTTGGATAACTTGTTTATTTTTGTATTTTATTTTGCATTCCCAATCTTACTAAACCGGCAGAGATTAACTTGGTAAAGGTTTTGATTTCCATATTCCATATAGATTATTTGTAAAAGTTTGACTTGGGAAAAAAGAAAACTGACTTCACTTTTTTATGTATCAGAAGCAGTACATTTTTTTGAGCCTCATTTTCCTTATGAAAATGTTCTTATAAAAACAGCATGAATACTAAACACGTATATTGTTATATTCATAACTTAAAAGACCATTCAGCCTTGAACCCAAAAATAAGTCATTTCTTTATACTATATAAAAGGGAGTGTACTTTTCTTTAGTTCACAGTTTGATACCATCATCGTCACTATCGAGTTTTGGTATTTTACCGTATTGTTTTTTAGCGTCTTATGTAGCTTTTTTGTTTTGCAGAGAGAGCATATGTCCAGAAATAACTTGCCTGACCTCACTGCACTGATTCGCGAAAAGGAAGAAGACACAACCACAGCAAAGAGAGGCCGATGCAGACCTGGAATTTTCAACTGTGATATTTTAAGGCGTTCGAACAAGAAAAAATAGTAGGCTTGAAAGAACTGAAAGCTCGGCAAAACATTTGAAAAATGCATGGAACAATTGTATGGGGGTAAAGATAGGATTCAATGAAATGTGTTATTCTAATACAATTCACAAAGCTTGAAAGCTGATGGAAGAACAGACTTTGAATATTACATAAAGTTAATTAGTACAGTGATCGTGATAAATTTGAATAAAAACAGCTAAGTATTTGTTTAGTTTCAGGTGTTGATGAGTTTAAATTGTTATTAAGTTGAATATTAGTGCTTATATTCACATATCATTAAGATTATTATTTCATTTAGTTTTATGTGTGAAAAAACTGATGAAATTTGCTTTGTTTGTTACTTATAGGCGAGTTCTTGTTTACATTTTTTTCCTCATTAGCATACACCCTCTTCTTTCCAATTCAGCTACAGAAACAAAGATTTCTGATTTATGAAATATTTCTGCAAAACAAACTTTCTCTGAAAATGTGAGGTTGATATGTTGAGTAATTTTTTCATGATGTAGTTTAAGAAAAATTGGAAACTTTATTATCATTGTTCTCAGTTGCCTCTAGCTGTTTTGCATTTTCTCGAGTTGTGATTTCTTCTTTGAAACTACACTTAAAAAGAACTGAAAGTTTGGTCACTTATTAATTTTGATAAGCATTTTTGAATCAATTGTTGCTTATCTTTGTTCTTTCTCTGACTGAAGTTGTATGCTAATGAAAAACAGAAATTGTAAACAATGACATCAGCAGAAACTCGCCTATTCAAAAGATCAAATTCTCTATTGCTTGTAAGATCTGTCACTGCAGCACTAACACCTTTAAAATTCTAAATTGAGTTGGCTGTGTATAATGTGATTTCTATCATATATATAATTTTAAACCCTAAGATGAAACTTTAAAATTATCAACAGAGGTTAAATATGCTTCAAGATGAATAAAGATGGTGACAATATTATGAGTAAAATTGAAAACATTTAGTATATAAATTGAATGAAGGAAACTGCTTCTTAAGTTTGAGAGGTCAAAAAAAATTCTGAGTCGCTGATGGGAAACGAACCCTCAACCCTCTGATTACTGGGTGTGGGTTTGATTCCTGTCATAACTCAGAATTTTTTCTGTCATCACTCAAACTTTAAAAGTGGTTTCCTTCATTCTTCCAAGTTTAGTATATAAATATGATTGCAGCACAGTTAACTATTACTGACAAAGACAGTATAATGGTATTAAAACTAGGTTAGGTTGCTAACAAAAATAAGAAGAACTAAGTCTTATGGTATATTACCTGTTGAGATAGTGTTTTCTGACAAAATGAAGAGACTCTTGATTCAACATCTACAATTATTTCAATAGTCTGGGCCTGTGATTCCACACAAGAGAAAAATGACACTACAAGCTTCACTACTAAGAGTCCTAAGATAACTTGAATGTAACATAATTTTGTAAGACTGGTGACTTTGTTGCAATCCTGTCCCCAGGACTTTTCCTAAGGAGCACCCCTCCACCAGTCCTGTCCAGGGGGGTGTCAAAGACTATTACTGGCTTAACACTACATACTTATAGAAACTGGAGACAAGCACTGATGTGGTGTAACAAATTGTGGGTTTAATATATAAATTACCTTTCTTCTGGCTTGCACTGAACTGTGCCAAAAACTAAGTCGTTTAATTGCTTTTAGTTTTATTTCTGATTGTTGTTCGATCCTTTCCTCAACTAACGAGTAATGGCTCTTGCTTATTTTTCTTCACTGCTATTTAAACCTGTCTCTGCTTAAACTTGACAAAGAAACAAAAATGTTCTTTGTGTATAAGCTGTGTTCAGTGTGCTACAGCAACAGGTTCAGTGTAAAGGAGCTCTAGGTGATGTCATATTTGTACATTTCAATCATTGATGCAAAATAATATTATTCACTTGTTGAAAGCTCAGTATCAAGTTTCAATGATTCTGACTTTTCCCATGCATACCTGAACTCGTCACATTCTTCTCGTGGGAACGTTTATTAATGAAAGGCCATTTGGAATACAAAAACACCAAAGCCTGCAAAACCGATTAAAGTTCTCAGTGCGTGTAGTTTTCCAAGCTCATGAAAACTTTCACGGACAATCTCACTGCTGCATTCCCTCTCATTTGCTTCGAGAAGCCTTGCAATGGGTTTGCTAATTAAGCTACCAGTGAGAAACCCGGACGAGCAAAACAATACCCCACCTAACAGCCATGGTAAGCCCTTCTTTCTATCCAGAAGATAAACAGAAGAGGTGCAGACAATTGTAAGGATCGCCAACGGTCCTTGATACTTTGCACTAAGCTCCAATTTCAAACGAAAGCTTTTTACCGCCACGGATGGTTCGATGGCTCGGTAGATTGGCAGATCGGTAAACAAAAACGCGATTGCAGTGCCGCTAAACACTCCACTTGCTAACGTTGCAGTAAGTTTGAGGCCTGGAAGCAGAAACTTTGAGAGCTCCATTTTATGCAAGCCAAGCGGTAAAACACCATCAACTGCTGAGTCTAGAGCTTGTACTACGATATACGTATCCATCAACCAGTCCTTTCTGTTTAATTAAAACACGACATATGATCTAATTTTCTGGTCAAAAGTCGTCAGGCGGAAGTTTGTTATCATTCCCAGGCTTCTCCGCGAAACTTTTCTCCGCTGACCGCGCCCGCTAACCCTCCATTTTAGAGCTCACAAAAAAGACTTTCGATTTAGTGCAATCCAAAGAAGTATATTGATCGTTGAGCTAAGGTGTCGGCGGCTTAAAAAGAAAATATTTCTGTGGCGAGGAAGGTTCGGATTTCCGAGTGTTTAAAAGGGAATCAACCATGCGGACTAGTCGCTGTTGTAGTTTTGAGTGCTTCGGCAAAGTACTTTGCATAGTGTTGTTGATTTTGCAAGGTGGAATCTTGGATTATTATTTAGTAACACACAGGGAAACAAAAACGTTGAACGAAACTGTGCCAGTCGAGTACAAGAATGTTGTTGCGACAGAGTATCTTGGATTTATAACCACAGACATTATTGTCGTTTCTATTTGGGTTGGATTGATGATTCTTGCCAGAAGGCGTTTCAAGAGGAAGCAAAGACAGCGACAAAAAGATGAAGCGGATGGTCGTGACCCAGGAGCATATCCAGACGAACTGCCATATGCCTTCATTGCTTGGTTTGCATACGCTGCCATAACTCTTGTACCAGAAACTGCGGTAATTTTCAAGCATTTCGCGAACCAGCTAGAAGATGATAAAGCGAAACTTCTGGGGCAAAATATTCTTAAGGTGGCACTATGCATTTCACCAATTTTGTTCCTACTGCTAATCTCTTCTCACCATGACTCTAAACCCCATGGTTGCCGCAAGAATTACGTTGAAAAAGTTGTGGGAACTGTCACTATAGATTTAATGGACAGCATTGATATCCTCGAGATTTTGTTTGAAAAGGAAACTGTTTTGCGATTACCTGAACCCTTGATCAACTCCATAATTGCCTTTGCCTGCATTAATTTATTTTTGCCAACTCTGGTTCTCATGGAACTCAGGGTGAACAAGTTTGATGGGGAGGTACGGTCAGTGTCATTCCAGATTTTGTATTCGCTGTGCTACATATTCTTGGTGAATATTCCCTTCTGGGTGATTCGGGTTGTTCTGTGGTGGCAGTACAGTATGGATGTTTCTGTGTTTATTGCCAAGAACATTATTGTTATTGCCATATATTCCTTGGATGTGTATGACTATTTTGGACCACATCGGCCAAAGAAATGCCCAGCTTGTTCAAGGTGGTTTGGTCATCAAGCAATACATGGACATCATTGCAAGGGTAATTCAGATGCAAAGACACATGAACTCAACTTTGTAAGCTCAGTCTAAGACTAAAGTTGGTAAAGATAACATTCAAAAGACTGCACCTTTTGTAAGTTCTTGAAAGCTATTAGCTGAGTAGATCCCAATTTTTATAAACTACTGCAAATGCTCTAATATTAGCCCTCCCTCTTAAAGAATTTACAGTATGCTCATTTTGAGATCAGTTAGCTAGTTGAAAGTTATTCTGTAACCACTTAAAACTAGACAGTTCAGTGTTAGTGAGTATATTTAACTGCTGTAAGGTCAACCAACAAGTTTACAGCTCAAAGTCTTTACAGTCAGATGCTTTTGGATGCTAATGCTATATGTTTAGCTATCTGCTCTGACAAAATATTAGCACTCAAAATATCAGTGCCCTAAGACTTTTGAAGCTGAAGATTTCCAATTATTAACTTATATTTGGTTCATTTTAAAGTGTGAATGAAATGAAAAGTTTTTTTTTACCTCATTGGCTAGACCTTGCTGAATCAGGAATAGCAGTGAAAAACTTTGTCAAAAGTGGTTCTTGAGATATGAGCATTTGATGTTTTCAAGCAATTTGTATTTTTTTTGAAAATCTGCTGCCAATACATAACCTTTGGATGAATGTAAGCTAAACTTGGACTGATGATGATCTTGAGATTAGATAGATTACCAGATCAAGTCAAGGGCCATGCATATATATATTGTTTTCTTTATTTATTTTTAACATTTTAACTTGCTTTTTAAAGGTAAAAAGTATGTTGGTTTATGGCACAGTTTGCATTAATCTCTTAATCTTTACAGTCACCATTATTTAACAACACCCAAATTCTCCTTACTTACCACATACAAATGAAAACATTTGGTACTGAGTAAATGATAAAACAAAGTATTCGAATCACTGAGATGAAATTATTAAAATTTGGCAATATGGCTGGGCCTAGAAGAGTTATAAAGATGTTTTGGGTTCAGAATGTGTTAAAAATAGCTGTTGATTAACTTTAAAAAATCCGGGAATTGTTAACCTCAATTATTTTGCACTCTATGATGAATAATAGAAAGTTTAACCAAAAGTAAATTCATTTATGAGTGCAGTGACGGTAACATATTATTGCTATGAACTGAATTTGATCTTCAATCAACCTAATAGTCATATTGTTGTAGGAATTTTGATAATTATAGAACTGGGAAAGCTAGTTATGTTTAATTTAAACATGTTAACTGACATTTTATTTATATTTATCCTTTATTAAAAAGATGATGTTTTTTTTGCTATGAACTGAATTTGATCTTCAATGAACCTAATAGTCATATTGTTGTAGGAATTTGGTAATTATAGAACTGGAAAAGCTAGTTATGTTTAATTTAAACATGTTAACTGACATTTTATTTATTTTTATCCTTTATTAAAAAGGTGTTTTTTTTTGCTATGAACTGAATTTGATCTTCAATGAACCTAATAGTCATATTGTTGTAGGAATTTTGATAATTATAGAACTGGAAAAGCTAGTTATGTTTAATTTAAACATGTTAACTGACATTTTATTTAATTTTATCCTTTATTAAAAAGATGATGTTTTTTTAACTTGTTAAGACTTTTTTGGACCAATTTGTTATTAAAAAGTGGCTGTAAACATAGTGAAAAAAGAATCCCTGAATAGTTTTAATTTCTGTTGACTTGTTATCTACAAGCTTTCCTGCTTACACCTTGGTACATGTTGAAATGGCACAAACAACAGATTGAAACTTTCAATCCTTCCCTGATCATAATTTACTTCACCAGTGCTTAGGTTACATGTATTAGATAATTTTTATAGTTTGATGACAGACCCCATTATTTTGCCCCTTTCCCTCTCCAAATTCCCAACCCCTTTTCCTCTCCCCATGTTCTCATAACCTTCCCTCTTCCCATTCTCTTGTCCCTTCCTTCTCTGAACTCCCTTGCCCCTTTATGCCTCCCTCCCTTTCCTCTCTCTTGTGCCCCCTTCCCTCTCCACAATCTCTTTCCCTCTTCAATCACCCCACCATTCCCTAGTCCCCCTTCCCTCCCCCATTCTCTTGCCGCCTTCTGTCTACCCATTCCTTGCCCCTCCCCTCGCCCCTTTTCCATTCATCTTCCATTTGCTTATTTCCTCTCCCCATTCCAGCTTTAACTTTCCTGCTGATCAGATTTGCTTTTGAAACTAAATTTCCACATGCTGCCATTGAAATTCAGCTGGTTTCATAATAGGTCAATTTTATATTGTTCTTTTTGCTAGAGGATGCTAACCCTTTCAGACCATAACGTCACAATAGTGTTGGTAAAATTCTTGCAAACTTAACATTTTAAAAAGGGGTCCAGGAAAGCCAAAGCTATGTTAAACTCATTCAATTGCACAACAATTAACAATGAGTATTTTTTATTTTTCATGTGCTTTCGTATTAGCAATTTTAGAGTGCATGCATATTAGGAATATGGGAAAAGCAAAGGTTATGTTTCCATTCAGAGATTAAGCTTTCTGCCTGCTCATTTATTTTTGGGAGGATGGGAGAGGTAATGAGAGCTAACCTCCATATAATGCCCATTGCATTGCCTGTTAGGTGTTCTTTAAGCTTGCAACTGAGTCTGGTTTAAGTTCAGTGCTTGTCGGTTCAGGCAAATCCCCCCCCCCTTCCTTTCCCCATCGCTTGCACCAATTGTACGCTTGACGAAAAATGCTAAGACGTCGCTGCCCGCTGAGGAAACTGGCTTACGCCAACTATCACGAATGACGCTTAGCTCAGCTGAGCTCTAGTGTGTGTCGGGCTTTAATAGCATAAAGACGATGGCAGCTGCAATGATTTTTATAATACACCGTGCTGTGCACCTTTACGCCGTCGTCTTGAAAATTACAACGTGAAAAATTCTTACGACTAAAAGAAAGATTGTCAATTTTCATTTAATTTGATAAACACACTTTGATCTTTTTATAGAGCGTATCTCCGGCAAAACGGGAAAGCAAGCTAGCCGTACGTGGTCGAAGAGGGAAAGCAATAAGTGTGTTTTTGTAAGCTGTCGTTATCGACCTTGCCATTCTCGTTGCTTTAGGGGTTCTATTTGAAGTGACTCGAGGCTAACGCCTAACGAGTAAGTATCGATAATTGTTTTCATTGTAGTTGGGTGACAAGGTAAAACAAACAAAAAATAACCTCTTTGCTTTGCCACTAGCCAGTGTAGATAGGGGAAAGCCGGAGGGGGGGGGGGGGGG
>JAOBRD020851777.1:0-13060 GCA_027575215.2 Hydrozoanthus sils
ATTATTTATATACAGACTTATGGAAGAATCAACTTTTTTCTGTGGTGGATGAAATAAAATAAAATTAGATTTGTCAACCCCTGCATGAACATAGCATTAACCCCTGGTTAATGCTATTACAGGCCTTTGAGCATCTGGGCCAAGATTTGTTCTTTAGCTAAACTGTAGCTAAATTCTTATCGGCTTCGCCCGTTATATCCTGCCACCGAAATCTATTATAAGGCCGGGGGGATGGGGAGCCTGGGGGGGGAGGGGACTGTTACTCCATCGATTGGTATGATAGGAGTTTTAGGGGTCAAAATCGGTAATTTGGTAGTTTTCTTTTTTGGAGTTTTCAAAGAAAAATCAAGATCAATTTAAAGTAAAACGGTATTCTTTGGGAGTACAAAGAAAAAAAGAGCGTGTTTTTCTGCAGTTTTCTCCTGCTTTTTTCGAAATCGATGCTACAAAGTAGTTTTTAGGGTGGCAAGAATTTTTACAGCTGGGTCGGCCTAGTATTCGGTACTTTTTAGGGTAGTTTTTAGCGTTTCCGGACGAGCATCCCTACATCCTTATTACCCCAGTAATTTACTGTATTTTAGGTCTCTATAAGACGAACACACCCCTTTAAGACGGACAGTTGGAGCCGGTTCCGAAGGAGTCCGTCATAGGCAAGTTTGACGGTTCGCACCACTCTTCTTGTCGATTCTTGTTTGGGATGTACACTTTCTCTTATTTGTTCCGTCATAAGAAAACTTACTCCAAAGCTTTTCGTTCGAGTGACATATTATGTTTTTTGGATAAATTGTTTTTATTTGATGAAACCTTTTTCCAAGTACTTCGTCGTTATACTTGTACATCGCTCCCTTTCAAGTGTGCGCTGGTTGCGGCCCACGTGCAACCTAATTCAATTCTTTATACGATTTGATTTTTTAAGCTTAATCGTTCAATCTGAATTGTATGCCATCAAAGACACGAGGTATTTGTTACAACGCTGTCTGTACAAAAGATGTGCCACCTCATTAAAGTTTTATAACTCTTTGTGTATGAATACTTTTTTGAAAAGATACTCCGATTTATTTCAAGCCGGCGAACTTGATTCTTTTTCCGGCGAAACGTCTGCATGGATTGTTCAATCTGAGTGGCAAGCAATTCAGGGGCATTTTTAAACGCTTTACGGAAATTTGTTCACTTGTTCCACGAAAACATAACCTTCAGATATTGCTTTTCTATCTCCTTAGTTTTACTTTCCACTTCCTGAGTTTAGTTTCAGAAGTTTTGTCTTTGGAAGAGGTGTGTCCATTTTGAAAGCTATTTTCAAAAGTTTACAGGAGTATGTTCTAGAATGGTAACGGAAAAACAAAAGCATTATATTATGTAAGCAATAAGTACTTGAAACGAAACGGTCGAATAATTAATATTCGAGAATTTCTGGTATTGAAAATAATCAAAGACAAGTGGAAGAGAAACTGAAGCCACCTTTTTTACACACGTGAGTTGGCATCTCGATTTAAGCCAATCAGATTGCAAATATATACATTATTGACCAATCACAATGAGGATATTCGCTGGTACAACCACTTCTTCCGTCCGAGTCTAAGTCTGTCGTATTGGGTGACTAAGACAAAACAAGAGGAATATTTGGGATCTTTTTTCGGGGTTAGGTTAAGGTATATTTGTTCTATGGTTTATCGAAGGAGGTAGCCCATTTATTCTTTTAGAATGCCTCGTAAACGAAACAGTTTTGGCTGCTTCGGCTCGCGTGCTGGGCACCATCCGGAGATACGTTATGGGCTCGATTCTGGTCGAGGAATGCATGTTCTTCGCGAGTTTTCTGTACCGATGCCTGAAGAAAGTGAACTTAATGCTAAATTTGCCGAGCTTGTGGTAAGTTTTACTAGATCTCTCTTTTTATTCACGAATTAATCTTTATTATACAAGCAATTTCAAGCTGTTGCCTTTCATTAATAAGTCTTGTTGACCCGACAATGTAAACGTCCTTGTAGAGGTGTGCCAAATTTATAAGCGGGAAGAATAACAACTTTGGTCCATCAAAGATCAGAAACCAAACAACATGATATGAAGCAAGGAACGTTTCATATAGTGTAACTTTTATTTCAAGATACTGAAAGACAAACAGCTGTTTTTTAGTCGTCTGTATAACAACTAATGTCGAACTGACGAAGCCTGTTTATAGCCACTTTGATCGAATGTTTGTTTCCGATAGAAGGATTTGCTTAACTTCTGCAGTCGAGCTATTGAATCATATCCACACAATGATATTTAACTTCAAAAGCACAGTTTATATTTTAGCTAGAACATTTTACTGCAAGGCGAAGATTCTCAGAGTCCCCAATGACAAAGAGTGCTCAAGTAATGTTTACAACAAAAGCGAATTATAGACTGTTTTTTCTGATAGTGTTATGTTGAGCGGCAGGAGACAAGTTCGATTTATGCTTTACTATACGATTGAAAGAAATATTTGAAGTAACATTGGCCCTTTAAAGATCGACTCTCAAGTATGGTTTGTGTAATATTATACTAGGGCTAAGTTTTTTGTGCTCTTAATTAATATATACATAAATCTTAGCTGCTGTTCGGTTGCGATCGTTTCGCGTGATGCTCAATGATTTATGCATTACCGCTTGCTGGTTGATTATTTCGATTGTGTTTGCACATTGACAGTATGACGGGCATTTAAATTATTGATATTTACGGAGAAATTATAAATTTAACTGAGCATCCCCAAGACTTTAACAATAATTTTAAAGTCACGACATAAACCCTGTTGTCAACTCGATGAGGGACGCTAATAGTTTTGCTGTGTTTGTTTGTAGGAAGAGCTTGACCTCACTGCCGTTCATAAAAAGGCAATGTTTGAACTGCCACCGGAGAAAAAGTGGCAGTTGTATTTATCAAAGAAAAAGGTGGGCAAGTTTGGGTGTCTCTTCATGTTAATAAAAGAGCTCTAAAGTTCACACTAAGTTTCTCGGCTTGATTCGTAAACAAAAAATAAAAAGGCGGAAGTTGATAACTGTGAACAAACATGAATGAAAACAAGTAATTTGTTCTTAACTGGCTACCTGTGGCGTCTTATTTAAATTGTAGACTTCTGTATGAAGTTTTATATATGTATTTATTTATGATAGAAAAATTCTAAGTTTGGTTCCTTGCAGTGAACACAGTTTTATGTTTGTATAATAATACATATATAGATATATACTGGCTAAAACACAAATGTTCCTTTGCCAAATTTTCGGCTTTATTAAAAAAGCCTACATCAGGACAACTCATATATATATACATAACCATTATAGTTATTACGGCTTGTACTGGAATAGCACTTTAAAGCAGTGCCCTGGGATTTAAAGTACATGTAACTTCATTTAAGGGGTTTTGGGCACAGAGCTTATAAACTGGGTGGGGGGGGAGAGGAGTTATATCTGGGTGAGCTTATAAGTGGAATAAAATAAACGTTTCTGAATGATGAGACAAGTGTCTAGAAACAAATTAAAGCTAATCTTCACACAGTATTACATTTAGAGTCACATTTACAACACATTTACTGTGCATTTCAACAAATAAATATTTGATATATATTCTAAAAACATACTGACTGTAGTTTAACACTTACAAGACTAAAGTACATGTAACTAGAACAGAACAGTGTGCTAGTCAAAAACCCACCATAAGCCTTATCACCATCAGTTATTTGCCTGTTTGTCGTGAAATGGTCTGCTTCGTAGCATTAACAATACTCAAATTGTACAAACAGTAGTAAGGCTAAACAAATAGGGGGGAACTTAGTTATGCATGGTATCTTAAGACTGTACTATTCTTTTATTAAGTACTGTACAAACATGTTTTAGCAAGTTAATTAGTTCTAGTCTTGGGGTTAATGATATTGTAATCAGAGCTAGATTTGACACTGTTTGTATAAAATATTATCCAATTAAAAATGATTAAAATTGTAATTATTATAATTGTCTTTCTTAGAATAATTTTGTTTTGTCCAAAACTTATTGAAATCTGAGGGCAATTTTCAACAGTTAGGGTATTGTTGTAGTGCTCAACCAATTGTGTTTTAATGTAGCAAATAATTTTAAACACTAGTTATATGAATTGTATATTTTTTGAGATCAGTTAATTGTAATTTTTTATAAGCCTGGAGTAGAAGTTCAGTTGCTACATTGTATTTGACAATTTTTGTTGAACTTTGCCAATAAAATACCCAAATTTATATACAATTATTTATAAATTTTTTCAATAATTTGAAAATAAATCTGGACTTAGCAACTTAGCACTTTGGACTACTATAAAAGTTTTCAAAATTATCTTCCCATTTAAAACCCTCCTCAAAATATCAATTGTAATACAATACTTTTTTTTCTTATAGAACTGAAATAAAAGTCTGTGAAAACAATTGTATTGCACAAGGAAAAAAAAAGAGATTATGGACAATCCTTTTCGAAATTCAGTGTGTTGAATCACAGTGTCCAATCATCATCTAAAGTTCAGAAAAAGCCAATCAATATATTCAGTTCAATTTTAAAGAAAAGTTGTTTTGCCCCAAGTCATTTCTATCCACATCCTAGTGTATCAGCTTTCTGCAATTTTTATCTTCATGAAAAAATGGAAATTCTTTATAAAAGAATTTCCTAAAAATCTTTAAGAAGCTATACTTTTCTGAGTAATGTCAATTTATAAATGTGGCATGGTGTGAAGTAGTTTCAGCATGAAGCAAAACAACTCAGATGTGGGAAAAACAACCTATAAGAGTTGGGGCAACTCAACTTGGGTTGTGGGATGAAAGACTTGGGGCAAAAACATGGATGCCCAGGGCAAAACAACTGGTTTTAACTGGTTATAAGGTCAAGGACTTTATAAATACATGTGCCTCATATTAAGGCACATATTGATTGCTTGAACTGAGATGAGCCCTGGGTATTTCAGGTAAATAATTGCTAACTTGTTCAGTTTCAGCTTTTGTGATTGAGCCATAACTACATGTCCAGCTGTTGTTTATGTTTTCAACTGGTTTGCTAAATAAATGAAGTTTTCAAAATACTTTCTCGATACTTTCTGCTTTTTAAACTTTAAGCTACTATTTATGACTCCTATACAGTCAGTCTGTTCACAAAAACTGCTGGAAACCCTGAAAATAAACACAAAATTTCAAGCTATTTAAAGAGGTATGGATTACTGTATAAAAATATTATGCTGGAGCCTCCAGACTTCAAAATGTTTCTGTTTGTGGAATATATTCCTTGCTCTATCCCTAAAAAGCCAAACCCAAGTTAAGATTTCTGTAAGGTTTGTAAGCTGGGCTGGGTTGTTCAAAGGCTACTTCGATCTCTATGGAAAGGTGATGTGTGGTTCTTGTAAAATACTGTTTATGGAAAAAAAACTTGTCAGTTCCAAAGTTACAGCTTAAATCGGTCTCTGTAAGGTTGGAAACAAGAATGTAGGTTAGAAATTTAAGCTGGGTTAAAATGGCAGGAAACATAACCTAATTTTATACAAAAATAACTTGATTGCTGAACCATGAAAAGCCCTCAAAAATAATTTTATAACCAGAGTTATGATAAGACACCTCAGAATATGTGAAACCAATATTTAATTGCAACTTTCATTTGATCCTGTGCAGAGAAAAAGGAAGAGCATGCTATGGAATATGCTATGGAGTACGGCTTTCTGAGATTGTCACATGAAACAAGGAAGAAACTGGGAATTCCCATTATGACAGTTGAATTAGGTAACTTTTTAAAACTTGTCCTATAATATTGTTATTGACAGAAGCAACAATGAAAATGTTACAGTCTTAAATAATTTAAATACATTTACATTTAAACATTGCATGACTTGTAACTTTCTATGGGTTGATAATTGCATTTTTTGAATTATGATTTGTTTATTTTATTTAGGAGGACAAGGCTTCAGTTGATGTAAAACCTCCTAAACAACTTAAACTTGATAGAGGGTTCAGCATAAATTCTGAAATATAAATTAATATAATAATGTTTTTCAACTAAAACAATGCAATTTGAAGATCATCATGTTCAAAACGTGCATATGCTCCATTGCAATAATTAGTTGTTACAATAGATTGATTCATGGGTGGCAGAGGGCGGCTACTGCCCCCCCCCCCCCTCCAATAATTTGGTTGGGAGGGGGGGGGCAGGCCCCCAAAAAATTTCTGCCTAACAACAGCAACTTTTAAAAAGGAATTTCAAACTTTATAATGAACTATTATAATTTCCGCTGTACCCCACCAGTAATTTTTTACTTCCACTGCCCATGTGATTGTTTGTAATAGCTGCTGTAATTAACAATGTACATGACAACTGTACATGTGTATGTCACATTGCATTCAGTCAACATGTAAACATTTTTTGGCAAATATATATTATTGAGACCATCACATCTATAGTCATTAAAAAACCCTATATTATTATATTCACCATCAGACTGGAAGATTGGAAGGTTTGTTTAGGTTAACTTTGCATTATTGGTTTTCTTTTCATTTTACAGTTTGCGAGTTTTTTCCTTTGTACAGCAGTTTTTGATAAAGGAAATCAGCTTCTTTTTCTCCCCTTTCTTCTTTTGTATTAATGTTCTCCTAGTTTTTGTTCTTGTTCATTTTTTTCATCTTCTTCCTGTAATTTTTTTCTACTACTTCTTGAAATTCCCATCACAACCTTTAATGAACTGACTTGGGGTACACTCATCTCAAAATTAGAGTGAAGTGAAGAATGCTGCATTCTCCATTGTTTCAAAACTTACATGTAAATTTTTTTTTGTGGGTTTGAGCTTTTCCAGTTTATCAAACCAGTGGTACAGTAGACGAATTCAGTCATTGATGGACAAAAAGTTGCTACCATTAAGATCCATATATATAATTAATATATAGTTATATGCATCTGGGCTTGGAAGTCAACCCATAAAATACAACAAATAGATTCGAGTGAGGCCTTACCACTGTAACGGGATATAGTCTAAGTTTCACTGATCTACAGCATCAACAGAGAACCCCATAAACCCACACAAAGGAAAGAGAATTATATGGTTTTATCTTCTCTCTCCTTTGAGTGAGTCTATGGGATTCTTTGTTGATGCTGTAGATCAGTGAATCTTTGATTATGCTGCAACCCAGTAGTAAGGCCTCACTCAAATCTATTTGTTGTATTCACACATATTATGCCACTGAAGTACAACACCCTATGGCTCAATCCATAAAATTTGCAATACTATGTTTATACTATGTTTATAATTTATGCTTCAGCAACTCTATATGTTTATGATACTAAATCACTTTTTATTGCAGACCCTGGAGTGGAGAAGTGTTTTGGTGATTCATTAAGCAGGTTTTTATTGGATGAGTTTCTTGGCTATGATGATGTGTTAATGTCAAGTGTGAAGAAGCTGGCAGAATATGAAGATAATAAAGGTTTTCTCACGATTTTTTTAATAATAATTACATATTTTTAATAAGTAAATTTTGGGTTTTAAAACTCTAAAAAAGTCAGTTCTGTTATTCCAGTGAAAATTTTGAAATATAAATCTTTTTTTAATGTCCCAACACTTAGATAACAAACTATCCTTTTTCAGGGTGAAGTGAAGCAAGAAAAATTGTGCAAAGTTGTTAAGTTACAACTTGCCTTTCTTTAAATATATCTCAAAAAAATTCTTAAAAATATTCCCTGGGTAATTAATTTAAGTGCACCATTTGGGTTGATTACATTGTTTGTTTTGTTAATGTGCCAAGCTTCAAGAAATTGTCTTTTGCACCAGTTTCCAGCAAGTGTCAAGAATTCTTGTATCTTTCCAATAAGCTAGTTTGGAATTTCAGAAACATGAGCACGCATCAGGATAAAAAGAAATATTCATCAAACTTAGGAAAAGATCATTGATGAATTTCTTTCCCACTTCACTGCATTCCTTTGTTTAAGTTTCATGAATTTTACATTTTATGATCTCGACTCGCACATGTGTTTCTGTCTTTTCTTCCCTGTCTTTGACAGCTTTATATTAAGTTTTTCCCTAAAACCTCAAGGTTTTTGGAGTAATGATTGAAATCTTTATTTTTTTTTTGGTCTTTCAGGATTTGCAGATCTGGATAAGTTATTTACATGTAGCTGATTATAATAATTTTTTCTACAGGTTATTTGAGAAATGTTGTCACAGGGGATCACTTTAGATTTGTCAGCATGTGGATGGCTCGCAGCTCTTACCTTGTAGCACTTGTTCTCATGTTTATCTTTGTAAGTGTTTGGATTTATTCATAGTCAGTATTAATTGTCTTTTTACAAATACACCCTAAGAAAATGTAACTATTGTTTTTGTAACATACATGTAGCTTGCACACGTCTTATAATTTATGATGCCTTTAGCTCGGTCCTTAGGTAGATTTTGTTCAAATAAGTATAGACATTGGTTGTAAATAAGACAAAGCAGATACAATCCTTGGATTTTTGGTAACTGTTATACATATCTAGCTTTTGTGCTTTAGATTTCAAGTGTATCCCTTAGGGCAATGACCAAAACTGCAGTAAATATTTCTTTACAAATAATGGCCTTTGCAACAAAAATCAAGATGGATACTGTAGTACCAAATCAGGAATTTCCTAGTTATCCATGGTAATGAAGATCTTCCTCATAAAGTGACTATTCTCTTAATCTGTATTTAGTGAAAAAAATACTTATAACGGAAACTTTTTTCTTTTATGTTTTTTGCCTGACTGAACCAAGAGTTAACTAGAATGACCCATGACAATACTTTACAAGCTCCTCAAATCTGCAATTATCAGATTTTGTTATCAAACACATTTTCAATGGTTTCATTACCTAGAAAGAAAGTACTTTTCGTGAAAGTTAGATAAATTAAATGAAGCCCAATGCCAAGTGATGAGTTTGATCAAGCAAAACCTTGAAACTTTGAAGTTTTGTGAACCCGTCAAGACTCTCCAACCCTTTATGTATTTTCACAAACTGCGTTTTGTTGATAACAAACCAAGTTACAGCAATGCCTGAAATTAACTAGTAGCTTACGGTATTTTTTAATGTTTTACAGACAATCTCCATCTCGATGCTGTTAAGATATTGCCATCACCAGATATTTATATTTATTGGTAAGTTTTGATATGTTTACAATCTTATTTTGGAAGTTATGCCAATGTTTAGCTATTAGCTCTGACCTTATACAACAGCACTTTAAAAATAACAAACTATGAATGTTCATTACTAGGTATTGAAAATATATGGTGTTGGGTGCTTCTGTATAATTGTTGCCCTTGTATTGATAATTGAATAATAGTAATAAAGTGATTAGTTAAAAATGTTAGTAGTAGTAGATCTGAAAAGAAACACCAAAAGACTAGATTTAAAAGTAGTTGTGATATATCATCTATTTTAACGAAAATGGTTTGGAAGATTATTTGTTCCAAAATTTTGCAGATGCAAGTTCAAGTAAATGATCTGTTACTAACCATAGACAGAGGTGCTGTAATAGTTTTAGGAAAGACATAACAGCGCTGTTACTTCCAAGGATAAGGCAGTACAGCACTTTAACTTACCATGGATACTCGCGAATCACGAATGCATCTGTACTGTACTTCAGTTTAACAATTCGTTGTTCGGTAATTAATAAGGAGTCTGTAGTGAATGCTTGATGATGGTTTTGTCATTATGTTTGATAGTCGTTCTGCAGTGAATGACTGGTGATGATAATGGTGATGAATGTTTCATCATGGTTCTGTAACACATGTCTGATGATGGTTCTGTTGTGAATGCCCGATGATCGACCTCTAATGAATAAACCTTTTGCTGTTTATCTACGCAAAACATACATCCATTCATGTCAGCAGTTGAAACTATACGGCAATAAAATGATGCGTTCATTAGCACTTCTTTGGAACTTCATTAAGGCGAACGAACTTTCAATAACACTATTTGCATACGTATTAACATTCAGTAGCATCAACGGATGAACAATTACATCTTTTGACAACCATAGGTAGCAAATTTATGTACTTTCAATCTCGCAAAAGAAAGCTCATTAACACCAATAGAAAATCAATTGCATTATATGACAATCAATGGCGTATTAGCAATTTGCATAGAGACGCACAATCAATGATGCACATATTGAATGTTAATAATATTATGCAAAAAGCATTATTAGAAGTTCGTTCGCGTTAATGAAGTTCATAGAAGTGCTAATGAACGTATGTTTGCTGTATAGTTTCAACTGTTGATGAATAAACCGATTTATATTTGTATAATATTTAGAGTGTGACTTTTTATCTTGTTTCTTACAGTTAACCTGCTTCAGATGCTGGATTTAAACGTCACCACTGCTTTTCCAGCAGCGCCCTTGTTTACAGTTATTCTATCTCTTGTTGGTTAGTAGACAGACCTTTTAGTACTACTTACAACATAGAGGGCAAAATTGTTTCAATTTAAAAATTGGATGTCAGTGAGGGCATTTTTTTCTTAATTCAGGGCACAATTACTCACCGTTGATTGGGCGCTGGTATGTAGTTTTCGGAAGATTTTTAAAAACATTGAAAACATTTTTCTAGCCATTTTCGAAATTTTGCGCACACTTCCAATTATCTCCGAAGATTTTCCGAAAAATAAATATCTAAAATCATATGCCTTAGAAACGTTTTAAAACTGTTTCCAAAGATTTCCAATTGCTTCAAGAGATTGCAAAGATATTCAAACTCAAAAAAGCTTAATAGATAAAATAAGTTAAGCAACGCTTTCTTGTGACGTTACTGCGAAAAATGAAGATTTTTGCTCTTGATGTCAGGAACATGTAATTGCATTGTTCCTCGAGAAATTTAGGTTAAATTTCTCTTGTTATTTCAATTTTTTCCCAAATTTCTCTTGTCAGGAAGCGACTCAGGCAGTTATTGGAAAAAAACTAAAGACATTAGTTTTGTGAAATTAAACCCGGCTAAATTTTACTCGGCCCCATGCGATTACCTATACAAATTCTATAAATTGTCTTAAATTATATGGCGAAATTTATTTTACTCACATGTCTTGTTGAATAACTTTTCTCTTAACAAACAGAACTCTTTTGAATGGCCATAATATGCCCTGCCTCAGATAAAAGAAACCGTTGAGATAAGATGCTTAATATCCGTTTCCTCAAGTGTTTTTCGATTTCATTTCCTGAAAGACGAAGCAAATAATGCAATATTTTTTCTAAATAACTTTCCTGTATCACTAGTTACTGTTTGCGGCTATTTTTGTTTACCCAATTCATATGACGTGACTGAACGTGGATTAGGTCCATGATTACAATATATAAGTGAAGCAAATGACCAGACTTATAGAGGTTACCCCGTCACTTAAATCTGTTCATCTTAAAAGCTACCATCTTAATTTGCCACGGTCGACCTTGTGCATCAGCTGGTATTTGTTCCAAGGTCATCGAGTGAGGTTGGCACCACAGTGGCCAAGCCGTTAGTGTGTTTGACTCGTAATCCTAGGGCCACGAGTTCGAGCCCCAGTCAGACCACCGTGTTGTGTCCTTGATCAAGACATTTTACCTAACTTGTTTCAGTCAACTCAGGTGTGTAAATGAGTACCTTCTTGTGCTGGGGGTTAGACTGTGATGTATAAGTGCCCTGTCCAGGGGGAGTCTTTTGCACCACAGAAAGTGGGGATAAGTACCGATAACGATGTTATTGTCGAGAAAGGATTTAGCTTACAGTTTGCTTAAACCCCTCTGGAGTCAGAATTTTTTTCTGAATTGGTGCGCATGATTTCCTCTCTTGGGCAAACTCTTAGGAATCTAAGGAATATAAGGAATCTATTGGCGCATATAGAACTGCAGCACTAGAGTAAACACGCCTATTGATTTTGTAATTATGCTCTGGTCAACAGGTATGGAAGCCATCATGTCAGAATTCTTTAATGATACGACAACAAGTTTTTATATCATCTTGATTGTATGGACAGCTGATCAGTATGATGCAATCTGTTGCCACACACCAATCAGTAAGAAGTATTGGTTAAGGTACAGTAAGCCTTCCTTTTGGTTTCACTTTTACTCTACAAGGTTCAACAAAAGCACTGGCCCCTGGGGCTAAAGGCACTATTACCGTATATGGGATCATTACAGGACCGTTTGACCAAGAAGATTTGGTATCCCCTATCAACAAGAACGGAAAGTTAGGCTAATAAAATATTAAGATATTTGTGGTAGCAGTGTTCGATTATCGTTGATCCTTAGATAAGAAATTACTGCTTGATTTTTGGCTTACTCAGGGTTAAAGTTGAACAGCCTTTTGAAGAACCCATTCAAAGACTTTAGTTAGGGGGTGGTGTTTGCAGGGTGGCCTTAAAGAGTTTATAACTACCTTTTTTAACCAATACCTTAGTCAAAACCGCGTGCTTTTTACAGGGACCAAACTAAATCTTAACAAATCGTGCTGACACCCAGATAAAGTTTTATGTTTTCAAACCTAATCAGTTTTCATTTTTCAGTGAGGAAAAGATAGATGTCAATATACAATGTATAATCTCCTGGGAAACAGTTAGTTTTGTTTTCCCGCGTATCCCGATGTTTCCTGAGATGAAGTCGAGGGAAACATCAAAACTCGAGGGAAAGCAAAACTAACTTGTTTCCCAAGAGACTATACATTGAGTGCTTTGTTATATATTTAGACTTTCCCTTTTATTGAGACTTTTTTAGTTTATGTGTTCGGCGCGCGGGTGACAACTGCAATTGTATCCTGGTCGGGGTACATTTGAATTTGATCAGGGGTGCGTGACCAAGAATCAACCAATCACATTGCTCATTTTGTTCAACGAAAGTCTAGGTATATAACAATCAGCTTTGTACACGTGTGTAAAAGATCTAGGACTTGAAAATAACGTTAAATTTGTTTTCCAGGTTCTTTTATCTGTACCACTTTGCGTTCTATGGATATCACTACCGGTTTAACGGACAATACAGTGGCTTGGCTCTGGTTACCTCGTGGCTTTTTATTCAGGTTAGTCGCGAGTTGAGGTAATAATAATAATAATAATAATAATAATAATAATATACTCTTTATTTATATAT
>JAOBRD020851881.1:0-13992 GCA_027575215.2 Hydrozoanthus sils
GAGAGAGAGAGAGAGAGAGAGAGAGAGAGAGAGAGAGAGAGAGAGAGAGAGAGAGAGAGAGAGAGAGAGAGAGAGGCGGCTCAATTTTTTAATCATTATTATCTGTCAAGAAAGGGAAAGGATTAAACCTACCTACTATTTGTGGTCTGCCGTTACAGAGTTGTTTGTCGCAGCAAAACACTTCACACTTAAAGGAGTTGCTTAGAACCTGTTGGCAGACTGGGTGGGCACTTCTCTGGCACAAATCGTGTGAAGAGCAACCTTTCACATATGTTTTCATCCGTAACCCGGCTACGTATCACCATAATTTTGCCATTGCAACCATTGCATCATCGCCATCATCAACAACATCATTGCAAATCGCCATCATCATAATAAAAATAGAAATAATAAAAATACATGAGGTATAATTTGAAATACTATCGTCTGTGAAAATATTAGCAAAGAAAAAACACACGTAACAGCGGTACCGGAAATCCAAAGGGCCGAAAATCTGACAAGTGGTATTTAACTGTCACCCCGAAAGACCACGCCTTCACCTGATGAAAACCAGCAGAATGCGGTCGAAATATCAACCGTAGTCGTGAGACAAACAGCTAAATATTTTTTATATTATTAATTGAGACGTACATGATATTTATAAGAAAAAAAGCAACACCATGTTCATGTGGTGCAGACCTTTAAAATACCTATTCAGCACGACAATAACAGTTTTCACTCTGAGGTACAGCCATCTTATGAATGGAATCGTTTCACTTAAGTTAGAAATAATTTTTTGGATGTCTAAAAAGTATTCTTGAGTTTTTGAAATGACAAAAGCCTTAGGCATATCTTAGTGGAAAATTAGGCAATTGAGAACGAATTGAAAGTTATTCTTAAAATATGTATTGTTAGGAATTCTGTTCTTGACATGATAAGTAGAGGGTGCAATAAATGGCGGCGAACGGTATGGATGCAGAATGGTTATTTGCACAAAAAACTGTTTAATTGCGTTGTTCGCTTCGTCTTTCAGCAAATCAAATCGAAAAACACTTCAAAGGTTGTGGAAATGAACAAGCATCACATTTCCACCTGTTTTTTTCTACCTGAGGCCCCCTGAGGCAGGATATCTTTACATTCTTTTATATTTTGCAACTTTTTATCCTTCGGAAACTATGAAAGGAAAAATCATCTGTTGCCAACAATGTTAGAAAAAAGCTGAACTAATGTTCCTTTGTGCAGCACATTTCGTCTCTTGATGTATTGTATACCCAACTCAGAGACTGTGATGTAAACAGAACCTGTTGCTTTACTGGTATGTATCGAAACGCTTTTCAAATCTACTTCACTTTGGGTTGACAGTGGTTTTTTAAGAGTATCTATACTCGTTCTCCGGACACTCGTTAGATATTTTGCCATAAATTGGTTTAGGAAAATGTACAAACAGGGTAAAGGGGATTATCAAAAAGAACATGCCAGCAACCTGTTTTATTCTATCGTGTGTTTCAGTATGTGAATACGTGTGCACATGATAAACGAAACTTTGACTTTTCTCATGCATTTGTAAAGTAAGCCAAACATGAGAAAAACTATCTAAGTATATAAAAAAGTATTGTGATTGTACATATAATTCTAAAGTAATGGCTGACACTGAAATAATTTGTTGTTGTAAAAATCACAACGATCGACGTAGCCACTAAAACCTTTTTCAGCGTTCTGTAAGTCAGTAGATGGTGTTCAGCTCTTTTAAAATAAACAGGCCGTTACCAACAATTCATTCTTTCTTGTCCTACCTTGTATGACTTCAAAAGACGTCTTTGCACAGCGATTGGATGACACAGGACACGTGACGGGTTGGGAAAGACTATTACAGTGGTCCCAAGATGTGGTACTGATGCAAGTGTGGCAACGCAAACGATCGCCTTCAAACAAGCAATATCAATATCTAGTTTCCTTCTACATACTACATATTGTATACATGTGAGCATAGATATAAAGTTCGTATAGGTGTATGTTTTTATGTAGGTAGGTAGGTAGGTTCTTAAGTATTTCAAATAAAATTTCAACTTGGCTGATCACAAGAAGAAAAGTAAAATAACAAAATTCGACCTATTTCAAGACCATTTTTCCATAGATAACCAAGTAGCTACCCCAAAACATAGGCCAGTTAGTTGAGTACAGGCAAACTTACCCGAGGGTAGAGGGGTCGTGGGAGAAGGGAGCGATATGTAACGGTTACAACCAGGTCCCTCACAGCAACTCAATTTGCACGATGTCAGTCTGTTAGTCGAATTTGCACACAGCTGGGAGTGGCCAGACCCGCAAGTTTCGTTATACACGCATCCTTTCTGAACAACTAGTCTTTCTAACCCGTTGCCTGCGTATCGTGCTCTGAGTGTTCCACAGCGATCCTGGCCATACCTACAAACCACCAGTTGCTGGTTACGTTGGCATTCTCCAACGGAGGAACTCTCGTTACATGTAAAGCACTCGAGCGGTGACGTAGCTGAAACAGACCAGTCTTCTCAATTTTTTGTTGTATCTAAACCTTTCTTTCTTCATCAAATCCCTTGTCTTATGTCGTCGTTGACGAAATCTTTTAAAGGGACCTCAAATCAATGGTTTAGTTGTTTTTATTGTTTTCCCTTTTGTCTGGCTTACTTTCTACTAATGCTCTCCGAGGGATCCTCAGGCCCGCTGAACTTTCGGAATTTCAGAAACACATGCGCGAGTAGGGATAAAATGTAAAATTTATGAAACTTAAACAAAGGAACGCAGTGAAGCGGAATGGGAACTCATTAATGATCCTTTCTTAAGTTTGATGAATACCTTCATTTTATCCCGACGCGCGCATGTGTTTCTGAAATTCCGAAGAAAGCAAGGAAAGCACTCCATAATCTTTAGGAAAATTTTTTGTTTATGTGAAAAAGGAAAATTTTACCATGTATTTTTCTTTTGTTCCAAGATGTGTTAGCATAAAAAGTAGTCGAACGACACAAAATTAAATTACCAATTAATTATAACAACTTGAATACATGCCGTTATAAGCCACGTAAAATAAATAGTCAAAAGTCAAGTCACCTTGCTTGAAGCTGCCTTTGTCATGATTTTGCAAAGCTTTTTTGTTTTTATACTTGTCATTCCAGTTTTAGTGGCTTTGTTATTGATCAGAAGGTGACGCTACACTCTCAAGTGAACACTGTGTTATTACAGATTTAAAATTTTATGTTGAAGTCCCGATGTTGGAAAGCAATCTTCAGTAATCTCAAAACATAGTTAACAACTATATAATGAAAAGGTGAAAAATTATCGGTGCTCACTTGTACAGCAAAGTGATGATTGGTTGCAGAGCGCAATAAAATGTTTTCATCCATTTTAACAACTATATATTATTTATGAATCTTTAATATTAGTATTGTCACTGTTAATAGCTGTGTTACCTGAAACACAGGAGATAACGACATCCAGTGAGTGAGAGCACCTGCTGTTAAGCTCGCCCGAGGATTTATGGTCGCATTCAGTTAGAGATTCTTCTTCACCCTTACAGAGTACCTGTGATAGCCCAAAGGGCCCTCTCCCGGGCGAGACCGCTGACCACCTTGCTAGCTGTGTCTCAAGCGCATGCAAATGACCCAACATTCGACATGCAACGTGAGCAGCGTTGATATCCCAGTAGCCACCGCCACCGCACACTGTGCCCCAGGTCCCATCAACTCCGTGCTTGACTTCTAAACGACCATAAGTGTAGTTGGAGCCAACACCAGCCAGTCGCACAAGAAGAGGCGCTGAGGTTGGGTAATATTTTCAAGGTTATGCTCCTATAGAGATCATGTTTAACCCAAAGGGTCCTAAAGGGGAAGGTGTTTGTAGAGAGGTTTATTTTGCGCTCGAATAATCTTGTCGTTTTTTGCACTTTTGAAGTACCGCTTTAGACGAGACGTTAGTCAAACCGCTAATCACTGGGTTGTCAACAAGTCGTGGGGTTAATAAAACCAGTTTGAGATTCATATTATTTCTGGAACTGTTGATTGCTAAACACCCAACAGGTACAGCAGAATGCATGTGATCGACTCCTACTAGACGTTATTTTTCGGTACCTTCAAAATTTCCCCGAGCCTCCTTTTCTTTTGACCTTTTTATTGTCGTTGTTCTTACTAAGTTTCCTCTTATCAAATGTTTGAAGTGAAAATAATTGTTTACTAAAAAGGAAGGCGGTGCAGTGGCTGAGCGGTTGGCGTGTTTACTCGTAATTCTAGGGTCGCAAGTTCGAGCCCCGGTAAGACCACTGTGTTGTGTCCTTGAACAAAACACTTTGCCAAACTTGTTCCAGTCGACACAGCTGTATAACTGAGTACCAGTTTTGCTGGGGGCTAACCTGCGATAGATTAGTGCCCTGTCCGGGGAGAGTCACGGACGTCTCTCATCCGCTACAGAAACACTACAGAAACCGGAGATAAGCGCTGGCCTAGCGGGTCACTTGGTTTGAAAAAAGGACTTAGCTTTGAAAAGGGAATTACTTATGAGAAAGGAAACAAGGTTCGAACTTGTTCTAAATTAAGATATATTCTCACCAGCTGTACAGTTTACATTCACTCCACATTTGCACTGTCTGCGGTTCTCATCATCGCCGTCCACGCAATCCTTTTGGCCATCGCACAAACTGGACCGCGGGACACATTCGCCTGAGTTACATCTGTATTCATTGGGTTTGCACGAGTTGGATGCTGGAGACAGGAAATAGTTGTTTCAAGACTCGAATTTAGAAAGTTGGAATATTATTGTTGACATGAATTTTTATCTATCGCATGACTTATCCGAATTTTGGATGACAGAACCATCTGAAGATGGCTCTCAAGAGCCGAAACGTGTTTTAAAACAAAAAGTAATCTGATAACTGAGCTGAGGTTCAAAAGACATCGGGAAATTAGACATTCAAAGGAAGGAGAACTTTCTACGATTTTTTTTTACCGATCAGGTTTATGATCAAAGCATCTTGACCACTTCAATTTGTGGACATGCATGCTAGATTTCTGAGGATGCAGTTTCCAAATATTTCTACTCAACTGCTTCGTTATCAAAAGTAATCTGATAATTGAGCTGAAGATCAAAGTGTCTTGACAACTTCATTGTGGAAATGCATGCTAGATTTTAATGTTAGACTTCTGAGGATGCAAGTTTTTTACTTTTCCTTTTGCAGTGAGTAGGAAAGGTAGAAAATGAGCTCTACAACAAAGTGGAACACAGTCGAACCCCTCAAGACGGCCACCCAGTTAAGACGGACACCAAATCTTGGTCCCTGCCGTTTTCTCATACAATCATTTACTGTATTTTAAGTCTCTATAAGAAGGACACCTAAGGTTCTACTATAAAGTTTTACCACATCCAAGTAATTCGTCACTGCCATCACTACAGTCGGCCTGTCCATCGCATGCTACAGTCTTCGGCACGCAGCCGCCCCCCGCCTGACAGGCAAAGTGGGACTCCCTCGAACAGCGACCATCTGATAAGCAAAACATAACAAAATCAGTTGATAACTTAGTCAAATATTTCTACCCTACTGCTTTTTAAGACAAACTAGACAATTAGACACTTTTTTTTGTTTTTTTTTTAAATTTTTTTTGGTGCAAATTATTTTTCCGCGTTCAACAGTTTTGTCTTTATACCACTTTTTGAAGAATTTTAACCTTGTAGCTATGAATAAATATCTACAACGAATAATGAATAAACATTTATCAATGAAACTTAATTAAACTCGAAAAAAACCTAAACCAGCTCTTGCTGACCTTTATCTGATAGGAAGTGTTGTTTCATCGTTTTCTTGCTTTTAACAAATATATGTGCACTCATTCCAACGCTTTGTAGCACGAGCAGGTTGGAGGTGAGGAACCAATCAAAAAGCGGCAAAAATATTGTTAAGGAGTTTGGTATCTACTATAGCTACCTTTGATCTACAAGAGCCAACCAGAATGCACAATCGAGATGTACATTGATCTGTTAGACCCTTTGGTATTCCACGTATAAAAATGTCTTTTTGCCAATGGTACAGACTGAGGAGTTCTTTATTGGTGTTCACTGAGCCATACAGATCTTGCACTTGAACTGAACGTTGTTGTCTTTATCTTCATTTTCTTTTTCTTTGTGTTAAACAGATCCTTTTTAACTCATTCTTAACTATATATTTTAGTTGAATCGCATCACTAAAAGTATAAGACCTTTATTGTTATAGTTATTAACTCTTTAAGTATTAATAGTTCATTTCAGGGTTCCTGAAAGGTAACTAATCTTCTACACGAAATTGTCCTGACGAGTTATAGAGTTAAAACTAGACGCCGTTTAGGCGTGAACTCGGGCTTCCTATGGGTTCAACTAGGCATTAAAACTGGGGGTACAGTACTTTCTGCGGGGTTATTGCGAGAGTTTTATAAAATTAAATTATTCAGATTTGTAATCTATGTTACGGTCGATCGCAAACTAGCCGGCATTCCGCTACGCTTTTTACTATTTATTTATTCCCTGATGATGCCGTAGATCGGCGAATGAGCTCGGAACATTCTTGCAAGAACTATTAGTCTTTTTTTAGCAGTAGCTGCAGGCCCAAATTGAATTCTAATTTTTTCGAACACTGTAAAGCAATAGTAACAGGGTTCGAATTAGCACATCACAATTCGCAACAGTTTTGCGAACCGATTTTTGGAATTTGCGAATCGAAAATTAAACTTTTGCGAGGTGAAGTTTTTTGATATCATGTGTTTGTTTCAATTTTTGTGTAAGCCGAAATTTATACAAAATTGGGACAAAAGTTGGATCATGAAAGTTGTAAACAACTCCATGTAAGGATTGATTACCGCCGACTCGATCTCTCAACAGTATTTTTTTTACTTGTCGTTTATTGAATCCTTTTAAAAAGACGATTAAATGTCGATTTTCAAACAGTTTTCTTAAATTTACGTAAACAATGTTGACAGTTTCGAGATGTGTCAAGCAGACATGAAGACGCCTTCTCGTTTTTCTGCGCGATTTCTGTTGGTTCGCTCGACTCAAGACACCTATACCGACTACACGATTGTTCTTACAAAGAACAAACTTGTCAGGACAAGATCTGAATTCTGTCATATTTATTTTCAGGAAAGTAACGCGTTCCTTGTTTCTTATACATCACACAAGAATACAAAATGAGGCGACTAAAGTTCATTAAAACAAAAGGAGTTAAATGAATGTTGTTGTAGATTTTTAATTAGCGACTGACAGTATATCAGTTTTTTTTTATCATCTGTACCAAAATTTTCCGCGTAAATGTTTCGTAAGGTTAGTTCTGTCAACTCTATTTCTGCTTTGTTCACATGATGAGTTTTAAAATCTATAAAAAGGCGATTTGAAAATGGCCCAAACATGTGCGCAGATTGCACCGGATGCAGAAAACTCGAGATTGCGCAGATGCGCAGGAACTGACTTTGTGGAAGGTTCTGAGTTTTGTGGATGAACTGCGTTTTAAAGTCCCTATCAAGCTTATTTTTTTAAGTTCCAGATTAAAACTGTTGTCATCTGTGAACTCAAAAATCGAAAAACCAAAGAAAATTTCCACTTCAAGTATGGTTTTTAATCAATAACAGATTGGAATGTAAATTTTGACCGAGCAGGCCGGGGACTGGTAACCTGCGACGTAGCAGCAGTGAGTTATGTGGTTTTTGTTTAAAAAATTTCAATTCTGTTAAAAAATGTCATAAATTTTTATTTAAACAATATTAAGTGAATAACTGATTGATTAAAGTTACAATAATGTGACTATTGTAGCCAGAATTGAATTTTTTGATATAAAAAGATTGTCTCTGCTTCATGCCTCGTGCTACGTCATATGCCTCCTACTACGTCATCATTGTACGCTTCAAGTCTAAAAAATGTTACAGGAACGGTGAGAAAAGATTTTATTTTCGGAAATTACTATTATTAAAGGGTTCAACTTTCCATCTAAAACTTAAAAAAACTAAGCTTGATCAATAGGGACTTTAACACTCGGGCTCTTCCACACAAAGCCCGAGTAATAATTACCATAAGAAAGAAACTTATTAGCGTGTCTATTATTTCCTCTTCTCTAACTGTGCCAGGACAACTTCGCCTCGGTTTCATGTAGAGATTTGGTTACTTTTCAGGAACCGTGAAATGGAAATTAGAATTAAAATTGAAATTAGCATTGTGATTTCCTTACAGCCTTACAGAACTTTGACAACGCCACCCTGAAACAGCTGAATATATCTTACCACAGAATTTCTCGTCACTGTTGTCCGAGCAATCCTTATTGCCATCGCATTGCCACCGAAGAGGAATGCATGATCCATTGGTACATCTGAACTGGTTGATGGAACATCTGCCAGCTGAATGAGAATAGTTTACTACGGAAAGTATACGATAGCCAAACCTCTTATTATATAATGCGTGATGCAGAAGGAGAGAAAATGGCAGTAAGTTCCTGTTAAAATGGAGATCGGGTAATATTAACTCGCATTACGATTACATGATAGTTTAGATTACCCGCGAAGGCGAGGTGCCCGGTGTGCCATTCTAAGTAACAAGCCTGCCTAGCCGGGTCACTTTTTCACAATTTGAAGGGTTGAAGGCGGGCAACCCGGGCGGGCCGGCTCGTGTTATGCGTAAAACGTTAAACTGAAGTCATAAGAAGCAACATTCAAAGTGATGATAAGAAGCCACATCACTAAAAAAAGGAAGCAAGAGCTGTTTGTGAGAGTAAAAGAGCATTAATCGCTGAAATGCGCCCTTGTTCCAACATTTTGTCTGTTTGAAGATTTTAGCGACCACAAACTTGGTTTCCCGGGACCCTGGGGTGATAAGATTATATGTGAACGGCAATTTCTTTACCCAACCAAGTCGGGTAACCTACCTGCATGCAAACAGTAATTATGAATAAAAATAGCAATAATGGTAACAGTGATAGTGTTTGACTTTATTAGAGACTTTTTCAATAATTAATTATATATATTGCTGTCTTCCTACTGTTTAGTGTTCGGTTGGTAAAATTCCCGTCGTTAGTCGAGGCTAAAAGTGCACTTTAGTTTTAGATAGGCTAAAAAGTGTAGCTTCACTTCCTTTTTTTCTGTACACGGTCGAAAATGAAAGTAATACTATCGATTGCATTGATTTCATAAAGGACTGTATTTCGGGAATCGAATACTGATTTCAAGAGAGAATCACTGGTTGTGGGCAGGAGTATAAAGAGCAATACCTCAACTAAACTTACCCGGGGGAGTTGTAGTAGGTCTGGTCGGCATTATCTTCTTGTTGCACTCAGAACTATTGCAGCATTTCACGCTACAGTCCTCGAGTCGTTCCTTGCCTCTCCAGCACAAATTATCGGGATCGCAGTTTCCTTCTTCCCTTGCGCATCCTTTGGATACAAATGTTATCAGCAAGCCATTGGCCGTGTAGCTGCCTTCGCCAGAGACACAATGAGTGGCCTCACGACCACACGACCAAAGATCTTGTCTACGCTGGCAGTCACGCTGCGAATACTCTTTACACTCGTAGCAGGTTAACACATTTGCTGGAATAAAGTCAACCATTACAGGAAGGTAAAATTTTAAATAAAAGTTAATTATTGAAACACCTTCTAGCTTCTTCTAGCTTTTATCAACAAGGATTTGCTAAAACATTTAACAATAAAAATCTCAGGTAAAATACGTTTCGACAGTCCTGCTGTCATTATCAAGTTGAATATTAAAATGTTTGTACATACATAAACTGTAAACAATAGAAAATATTCACTAAGGAATGTTCAAAATGCACTGTAAACTGAAAAAAACGTAAACAATAAACAACAATGAAAGAACAATAAGACTTAGAGTTAAAATAATGTCAAATAAAAATCTTTGCGCGAATTAAGTCCGACTTAACATTGAGGCTTGGCTTCATTTCCTTAATTAAAAACATTTCAGCAATGGCAGTCAAAGTTATTTTTACATTTCTTAAGGACACTAAAGTTTTCATTAATGTCCTTGGGGATGGAACCGTGCGTGACACGAAAGTGTTTGCCAATAGATGAGGAGGAATATCGAGGTTCCTCAAAATGCTGATGTAAATGCCGGCTGGTGAACCCAATATAATCCGCATCGCACAGGTCACATTTAAACTGATAAATAGGCTAGACATTGTCGGTTCACAATCTTTGGTTTTAACTCGCGTGACCTGAGCACCTGTTCGATCTTTTTGCTTCTAGCTTCTCAGTTTAATGTGGATAGCTTTTTTGTCTTGAAAGAAGGCTTTGTCGCGAGTGTGCGACTTAAAAATTGATTGATTGTTAAGGTAGGTAATCGTATGGGGCCGCGTCGCGTAAAATTTAGGGTTAACCTCGTGATCATGAGTGTTTTTAAGTTTTTCCAAAATTACTCGAGTCATGAAGCGACAAGAGCAACTTGGAAAAATTGAAATACCTGAGTAAATTTTATCCTAAATTGTACGAGGGGCTATGCGGTTACATGTTAATGACATCGAGGGCAAAAATTTTCATTTTCCGCGGTGTCCCAAGAGAAAGCGTTGCACTTATCCCAAGATTATTCCAAAAATTGCCGGAGATGTGTGTATAAAAATCTTGCAATCATCTGGAAACATTCGGAAATCCCCGGGAACTGTTTAAAATTGTTTCTAAGGCATTTCTATGGTTTCAAAAATTTTCGGAAAATCTTAGGAAACCTTCGACTTTCGCAAATCAGCGCCGAGAGTAGTTTTGCCCTAAATCAAGAAACAATGCTCCCGTTGTTTTCCAATCGGCTCGTAGTAACTTTGCCTGCTACGATAAAGGCTAGATGTAATGTCTGCTACATTAGAAAATTTAGCCGTGGAAAAAGTCTGAAATGTTTACATACACTCACCAAAAAAACGATAGGTATGCATTACTTTGAAATCGCCGCGTGTTTCGCTATCTTTGACAATTCTACTACATTTTCATCAGAACTTTAAATAAACATGAGAATAACCATGTCTAAGGCAAGACTGTTTCATGTCAATTTAATTCTTCATTATAACAGGTTTTGATACTCTCTTTATTTAACAATTATTCGGTGAAGGCGAAGTGAGTATCTGGTGAACAATCCCCAAGACGAAGTCGAGGGGATTATTCATCATCCAGGCAGCCACTGAATTCGAGGCAAATAATTGTCTTAGTAAAATTACTCAGGTGATTTTCATAGGGAAAAACAGCTACTGTCAAAGATTTGTGCAAAAAATTTTACTGTTATTGTCATTTCTCAATCACACCGAATCGACATGTGAAACATTTTTATCTGTAGTTTTATCATTCACTAATTAGCACAATTGTCACAAGGATATTGCATTATTCTCTTTTGAACAGCGTTTTCCTTCAACAAGTTTAACTCTTCCTCTTAAGGATGTACAAAACGCGAGGCGGTCATTTTAAAGGTTTGTTCCCGCGCAGACTCTACCTCGCGCGAGGTGATTATAGCCGGTATAATACGTCAGACTCCACCGTACCCATGAGTGCAGCGGAAACTCTAAAATCACCTAGTAATTTTACTTACTAGTGATGACCAGCATGAAATCATTGAAAGTTTAAGAACTTTGGCACATCAACAGAAGACGACAGTCTGTCAAAATATCTGTTGAGATGTTTAAAATGCCTTTTTTACATCAAAATGCTCCAAAACTTTAGGTCAACGACTTGTTTTTGACATTTATTCACAGTCACCACAGAAGGGTTTCGCTAGTAAATAGTGATGACTAGCCATGCTGGGTGAGTGCTTAAAATCCCTGTAGAAGGCTAGCTACTAAACTAATCCAAACTAAAAAAGAACTAATGTCCATACGAGTTGATTACCTACAATCCCGGCTTTGAAGTAAATAAAATAACTAATAGAGCGTTTTAATTCACCTTAAAATCTAAACTGCCCCCGTTTCAATGTTGGTCCAGTTACTGTGACCATGTTTTGGGGAATTAAAAGAAACATTGTTTGGAGGGAGGGGGGGGGGACTCTGCGTGAAAAAATTCAATAAATAAAATTCAAAAAGTCTTAACTAATTTGGCCTGGGTTGTAGCTTCTAACCGAGTTGGTTTTCCTGATAAGGGGTTTTCATATAAACAGACGTTATCGTATTTAGTATTTACCAAAGCAACGGATACCCATTTTCGTGCGCTCTGATTGGCTCCCGCATCTCGCGATACCCATGTATGGCGTCACCTTTATCGTCAGTTATAGACAAGGAAATGCTCGTTTTAATGGTGGGCAAACATTTTTTCTTTCAAAATTTGCTAACAACCCTTGACATTGCTCTTCAACAAAACCGGAAGGGTGTAAACAAAACTCAAATGTACAGGAAGCGCACGTGCTAGAAAATTAGAAGAAAAACTTACATTGTGTTGTTTCTTTGAAAATGAAATGCATTTTATCCCTATTTTCTGTTAAATACTAAAATCGCGTCTCGGTATTTATCCACCACTACTCACCCCCTTCTTGGGATACTTGTTAAATATATTCAGAGCATTCAATACAATGTCTTCAAGTTCCTTTTTGTACTCACAGTCAGTGCAGTTAACACCATTTTCAAAACACTTGCAGCCTGCTTCATCGTCTCCTCTATTGCAGTCCTCTTTTCCATCACAACGACGTGAAAAGCTAATACACTCTCCCGACTTACATCTGTACTCATCGGGTCGACAAGTAGGGTAAGCTTAAAGAGTACAAGAAATGAAAGTAGTAAAGCTGATGCTAAACGAAGCAATTTTTTGTGCAACTTGTCTCGCAACGCCATTGTGAGAAAAGTTGCAACGGGGTATTACACGGCGCCATTCCTCCTGCAACTTAATATTGCAAATAAGATCATTGCGAAAGGAGAACTGGAATTTACTTTCGATAACGATGTCTGCAGCTTGTCTTGCAACGATTTCCATTGCACGGGGTACTACACTCTGCAATGGATCGTTCTCATGTAACATCAAGTTTAGGGTCGAGTTGCTTCGCGAATTTCTTGAATTTGTTGAAGAAACAACACTTAGAAACAGCATTTTGAACAGGGAAGACTTATGGTAAAAATGAGTTAGAGCCAGAATTATAGATTGAACAGATAAAACAAAAAATCAGCAAGCTTTTGATACTCAGGGTTGCTAGAAGCGCTCTTGTGTAGGCAAGTATTTTCAAAATTGTAGGGTTCAGCAAACTAAAAGTAATTTACGCGAAGTGGTAAATACTAAACTAAGAAGAAAAAATGTACTAAATGCTAAAATCAGTACAGCAAATCTGACAGGTTTACATGAAAACGGTCTAACACTGAATCAAACTGGCCTGACTCTAAACGCGAAGGTCCTTTGGAGCTCAGACCCGTCCTTTATTATTCATAATTATTATAGCCACATAAGTTTTTAACTTGTAGCCAATTTGACTAAGCTACTGCAGGCTACCAATCAGAAGTCAATAGAAGCGCAATACTTACAACATCCGTTTTCGTCGCTGAGGTCCTTACAATCATCCTGTTGATCGCACTTCCACTTCAAGGGGATACACCTGTTGTTGCTACAGCGGAAATGTGTTTCTTTAGAGCAGGGATGGCCTGCTGGCACTAAAAAATGGAAAAATATTACAAATTTCATTCAACAAAACAATCCAAATTGCTCATTATGACTGGGGTATCATACTATTTCAATATTCTGTGAGCTTGTGACAAGAGTAGCCCGAATCCCATCTTATGTAATGTACCAGTCAAATTTTTTAAAGTTCTTATCTCCACCGCAAAGACGCTAGGTAAAACCTACTTGACATTAAGAAATAACAAATGCCCATCCACTCTATTGACATCGCTGTGAATAGGTTGACAGGCTAGATATAGTGAAACTAATATGATAGATCTAACTACACACACAATAAACTGCAATACCATGATGTAACCAACCTACAGATGAAACTTCCTCGTTGCTAGAGTCAATACAGAAATGTGTGACCAGTACACCATTTATTGAATCCATGCCTATCTACAAAAGTAATTCCATCATATACTCAC
>JAOBRD020851881.1:14092-29775 GCA_027575215.2 Hydrozoanthus sils
TCAGTAAATATGCAACAATATTACTATTAGAGTGAGAAAAGGGAGATACACTGGATTAGGTGAGAACATTAGATCAACAAAGATATCGGATTCGCTAGGGATAAACAGTAAGGTAAGGGCAAGGTAATGAAAAGAGTAAGATTAAAGCCTGATAAGAATAGGATAAGAAGAAGGGTGAGAAATTGTAAGTAAAAGAAAAGGAAAGGGAAGGACAACGTAAGAATTATAACAAGGAAAGAATAATTACAGGAAAAGGGTAAGAACAAGGCAAGATAACTGAAAGGTAAGAATAAATACAGGATAAGGTAAGCACAAATACAGGATAAAGGTAAAGACAAGACGAAAGAAGAACAAGCTAAAAATATAGACAAAGGAAGGACAAGAACAAGGATAGGGTAAAAAAATGATAAGATAAAGGATAGGATAAGGAGAAGGGTAGATTAAGAAAAGAAGAAGAGCATGGCTAAAGTAAAGGATCGATGTAGCAGGGAAAACTGAACAAAGAGAAACGAGTATTATATAGAGAATATTATGATAGTACTATTAAAATGATGCTGCTTACCGAGGCAGTTTCTCTCATCGGAGCCATCAAAACAATCATCAAATCCATTGCAGACCAGCTTTTGATCAATACAGCGACCAGAGGCACAGTGGTGCTTGGGAGGTGGGCACGAAGGAGGGCCTGTTGATACAATAATAAGAGACTTGAAAGGAAGTTCTTATGAGTTGGTAATTCTCTTTCGTCACAGCAAGACGCTACTTACTCGTTGGCGTTGTTAAAGGTGTGACGGTAATCGGATCTGCAAAAAAAACAAGCACGACTCAGAAAACATTTTTTAAATGACAACATAAGACTAAAGGTGCATGTTTACTCGAACATCGACTAATAGACCAAATCCACTGTTAAGGTCACAGTCTGTTACGTGGCTCTGAATTGGGTAAACTACACACTGACGCAATTATTTCTGCAATTTTTTAACGTTTTTTGCAACAGATGATTTTTCCTCTCATAGTTTACCGAAGGATAAAAAGTTGCAAAATGTACGAAAATGAAAGATAATCTGCCTCAAGTAAAGAGAAACGGTTGATATGTGATGCTTGTCCATTTCCACAACTTTTGAATGTTTTTCGAATTCATTTCCTAAAAGTCGAGGCAAATAACGCAAACAGTTTTTTGTCCAAACGACTTTCTTCCTGCATCACTACTGTTCGCCGCTATCTTTGTTTACCCAATTCAGATCACGTGACTGACCAGTATAACAGGTCTATCAGTTGCATAAGGCAAACGGTATTATGAGAAAGATAAAAACAAAGGCAATCCAGTTTCACACTAAATAGAAAATGTGCAGAATATTAAGGACTTGCTGAAATATGATATTAAACATAACACACCAATCAGTTCTTTTTCCAAGATTTAAAAGATAATTCACATTAAAAGACCAATTAGATTTCGCTTCAACAATTGACTTCCTCGATTTGTTGTCAGAAGATGGGACGTCTAGAACAACAAAAAACGACATCTTTTATTTCAAAATTCGAAATGATTAAACTCAAGCCAAACCTGAATTTTGCATACCAATGATTATGGCTATCTTGAGTGAGAAAAAAATTTGGCCAATCTAAAGCCAGATGATGATCCAAAGATGTAGTGCAAAATAATAACAAAAGAGTAAAGACAGTGACGTCGCGCTATTATCTGATTTCTCAACGGTCGACGATACAAAGGTGTAGAGAAATAGAATTATTAGTTTTGCGCATGTTCTGCCTGATATACATCCAAACTTCAACAGTTCTACAGCCTTTTCTTTCTTTTCCGTACGTAAGTTTGTTATTTTATTTCAGTCTGAATCACTTTTGTGTAAGCTGCTTTTTTTTACAATCTATTCGCAACACTTCGATCCCTCCTACGCAACTAGGACGTAAAAGTAAGAAACAAGATTTTGCAAATTCAAATTAGCTTTTACTGTTTGATTCAAAATCTGACTTTGAAGATGCGAACGTTAGGCGAAGTGAGGAGAAAGTACGACTCGATACGATTGTAAAAGTTACCAATTTCTTCACCTTAAATTTACTGAATAATGTTAGAACCTATGTGTGTCAGATGACTTGTAGGTCGTGCGTTTAGGCATATACGATACTCATATATAGAATGCTTTACCAGGACAGTTAGCCTCATCAGAGCCATCGGTGCAGTCATCAATGTGATTACAGATTAATCCTAGATCAATACAGCGACCTGACTGAGAGCATTGGAACTTGAATGGAGGACACCGCGGTAAAACTACAGAGATGTTAAGTTAGTAACTTACACAAGTGGGTTATGGGTTGTCACTCTTGCATTAATTGCATTGCATTGTATTGTGTTGTACTGTAATGTATCCCATGCCTTGTAAAATACAGCCAATCAGAGGCCAGAATTGCCGTTGATTATTCTGCGGTATGAACGGGCAGTATTCCACTAAATCTTCTCGTGCATGTGTTGCTGCATACACACACCAATAAAATTCCATAACGGCAGGAAAATCTGAGCGCGCGTCAAAAATGGCGCCAACACGTTGTTTCCCAATAAGCAACTTTTTAAATGTAGTTTTGCAGCAATCATAACCGTTGAGGAGCTGCCAAATTTTACTCTCGTCTTGACTTTTTTGAAGAAACCTCAATTGAAAGGAAGTTATGATTCGCAACAGAATTAAACGATTTCATTAAAGAACAAAGGAATCCACTAACTGGGAGAAAAAAAAGCACAAGACGCGAGGAAGATCAAGAATTTCTTGAAGCCAACCGTACGAAGAAACAATGCTGTACTGTATGTATTTTTCAAGGCATGGGCTGAATTAGTTATTCAATGATTTTTTCTTGGGAGATTGTGGAAAATGCCACTTATCACTTGTATTTTCTTCGCATACACACTCGCTTAAGGCCCGTATGTATACGAAAAATACAATTGACTCGTCTTGTCATACTCCACGGTATCCCCTTCTAAAGCATTGCATAACTAGTATGTATTATTTTGGATTGGATTTTATTGCACTGGATTGGATTGTACTTTGATATATTGTGCAGTGTTGATGTTAAGCTACTCCTTTACATAATGCAAGTTTTGGCAACATTGATTATCGGGCTCTTTTCTCAAACAAAGTGCAAAGCGCAATTGAAACAAAGATAAAACTAAGATTTCTAACCTGGGCAATCTGCCTCGTCAGATCCATCAAGACAATCATCAACTCTATTGCAGATCAATGTTTGGTCAATACAGCGGCCAGAACCGCATTGGTGCTTGGGTGGTGGGCACAAAGGAGGACCTACGGAGGCATTAACAAAGAGAGACGTCCTTGTAGCTGTTAGTTTTACTACGTGTGAACCAATCCACCTACAGAATAAAAATAGGTCAACCTCACTACAAGTTCTATCTAAATACTAAGCAAAAGGGGACAAGCTCAAACTATCTCCTACATATAGCCAAATCCCTTAGTGTCGCTTTCTACTATTGTAAGGAAAGGGGTTGGAAGTGAAAGAATTAGGCAGAGAAACTTTGGCGGAGAAGCAATTGGGTATCGTTCGCTTCTCCTTAGATTTACCCTAGATCTTCAAAAAAATGAACATTTTTTGAAAACGATTACCTAGAACCGGAAAAGGAATGGAGACTACTGAAACCAGGCTGTTTTGTGAGTAACAACTTACCACTAACTACTGGCAGGCGTGATGGTACAACACCGTCATAACATTGCCCTTGTGTTTTCCTTGGGAAGTTTTCACATCTTAGCTCCTTTTTCCACGGCTGATTAAATTCAGCCATAAGATGTTGACACGAGTCTCTTACCTTTTCACAAAGATGGCGACAAGGCGGTAAAGATATGGAAGGTAAACACGGCGGCATGTACACGTAACAAAGAAGAGAGGTCAGATCATACGAGCAATTGAATAATATTAACGGAAGGTACTGCCCGAGTTCCCGAGCGGCTTCCTTGTGAGTCTTGTGATTCAAACGGTTTGGAAGTCGTGTGTATTTGTAGCCGACCTTGTTGCAAATGGGCGTTTGTATTTCTACACAAGATGATGATGTTGGTCCCTCGGTACTCGGCTTTGGACTTGTAGTGCCTAAGGGTTATGACTTATGTTAAACAGCTTGACTTTCCAAAACTGAGCTGGTAAACTGAATTCGTGTAGCTACAACAAAAACAAGAACTTAGAATGGCTATAAACTTTTCAACTTTTTCTTAATTTTCCCAGTTGTCTTTAAATGCAGTGATAGTTCTTTCTCAGTTGAATGACTAGGAACAACGTGCAATGTTGGTACTGGTCTTGATATTTTGTACTCTTTACTACTCTTTGGTAATCAGAAAATCCAACAGGTTTTACAACCCAGTTATAGGGCTCCGAGGGTCATTGATTTAATACCGTTTGCAGATGTTAGAGCAAAGGCAGCACCTTTTCCTCAGTTGTTTTAAGACCCTGAGTGAAAGTCCGGTACTTGGAATCGAACCCGGGCCTCCCGCACGACAGACTGGCGCCTTGCTAACTTGGCTAACCAAGCGGTCGTGATTGTGACAGGATGACTTCTGGTGTTCATTCTTAACGATTCAGGAAACTAAACTTGCACTTGTGGAACGTTCTTACTTAGATAAACCTAAATAAAGAAGTGACCGGATGTTTTCCAATATCTAAATCTACGTGTAATCTCTGCGCTGTTCATAGTGCTCTCTTACAGTAAACTTTTGATTTTGAAACGGGTATAATCGCTTGGTAAATTTAGTTGCTTCCTCACGTTAAATTGCTTGTGCAATGATGGGCAAGAGAAACTCTTTTTATGTTGAACACAAAGCAAATCACCATGCAGTTTTTATTTTCTGTTGCTCCTACCTATGCAAACGTCTCCTTCATCACTATCGTCCAAACAGTCCGCCGAGCCATCACACACCCACGTGGATGTAATGCACTGTCCAGTACGACACCTGAACTCGTTAGGCCTACACGTGAACGCTGATGAATGGATGAAGACGTTGTTAAGGTAAGGGTGAAACGTTGTGTGTTACAGGTATCCTTAAGTTTGGTAAGACATGTGAATACTCATATGTTTTGATAACACCCTATTAGATAATTAGGTTACATGTAAACACTGACATGCGTTTAGTTAATAAAGGATTAGGTTAACAACAAACTCAGATATAAAGGTGAAACAAGAACGAAAAGGTAGGTATCTAGGCTCAATTTAAAATTATTGCCAAATACTTTTGCAGGTTTGTTACAAAATTTTTGAGATCAGAAATATGAACAGAATCAAAAACAAATGAACAAAGGTAGCATTACCAAGACAGTCTTTCCCTTCGTCTGCATTATCGTTGCAGTCAGGCTCACCGTCGCAACGCCACTTAGTAGGAATACAAGCTCCATCTCCGCAGGTAAACTCACTATCTCTACATTTTACTTGATTGTTACGATCTACGTTGAAGGAATAATAAACAAAGACTGCTGGTAACAGTTGCAGACAGCTATGAAGTGCTAATTTGAGAGTTTTGGGAAGGAAAGAATATAAGAAAGAAATGTAGGAGGTTACGAAGTAAAAGTGCAATTTGCTCACTGTTCTCTCTTAAATTGTTAAGTCGCAAAGGAAATAAAGATCCATCAACGTTGCTTGTGACAAGTGTAACCTAAAAATGATACAATACAACTTATAGAAGGACTTTGTGATGATACAAATTGGATGTCAGTTATGCTTGAGATGTTTACCATGGTTACAGAAACAGTCTCACTAACGGATTACTGACCTGGACGTTGTAGTAGATGTTCCTATAGTGTACCTACCGTTCACTTTATAAATTTGCAGATACCTAAATCAATGCCAAGGAGACTTTTTCGCGTTTTTAATGAAAGTTGTATCGAAAAGAGTCTGATATAAACGTACTGTTCTTCCGGCAGCTTCTTCTCATCAGATCACTTGCCTAAACTAAATACACATTTTCTTCCTTTTAAGCCACATTGAGCAAGTTATCACTGCCTAAGTCCTTCTAGCGATGCGCTGAAGCATTTCTACAACCCTAGGAATCCCCTAAGAGCTAAAGGAGCATCCCTTTAAAGAAGTTGGGCCTTTGTAAAATAGACACAGTGAAAGGAAAGCTGCAATCTACAAAAATATAAGCACAGCCTACAGTTCAAATATTTCGACTCACCACATCCCTTTTCATCACTGTTGTCTCCACAGTCGTTCTCGCCATCACACTTCCACTTTTCCAAAATGCAATTGGATCCATCGGCACACCGAAACTCTTCGGCAGTACAGCTTCGTGTCGTAGCTAAAAAGGAGATAGAAACACAAATGATGAATTAGTTATTGAGGGTCAAATAGTCGAGAGGGCAGGCGTGCCCTCATGAATCTAATGCCGCGAGTTCAACCCGCGACAAAATCATTAGTCGAATCCTTGAAGAAGACACTTCACCCGACTTGTTCAAACTCATGGATTGTTTAAATAGCTTTTACTAGAGGAAATAAAGATTCTCGTCCGATGCGCCACTAGATACGAAAAATAATAAGTACGGCAGACACAAGATCCGGTTAAAAATGTTCACATCTTTGTATGTATACAAGCTAAGTAGTTCAGAACACACTGCAGTACCTTTTCAACAAGACTTCTCACACACAAAGTAAAGTAAAAGTAAAGTTAGGGTACCGCTATTAAACGTCGGTAGTTCCTTCAGCTCTATTAGAGTGCTGATATCAATGAAAGCCGACGGTGCGCCCTTTACGCCCTAAAAAAGTTAACAAAGTGTTCTTAGTTCTACATTTGGAGTCAGTCCAACTCGCACAAGTGCCGAGTTCTGGAAGTTAAACCATATATGAAGTATTGGACAATGCAAAGTGTCACCAACAAGACTTGAGTCTAACTATCGCATCACACAAACTTTCAAAGCTGTATGAAAATTGATTCCCTGGAGCGACCCACTTATCATTTCCGTAATTTGCCTTTTTCTATCGACCATTAAGGATAAACTTCGTATGGGTTTGCCATAAGTAACTCTGTATTTAGTATTACCATTACCATCTTCAGAACTCTAGGAAAATTAATAAAAACATCAATATTTCAAACTATTTCCTGGAATTTAGTAAGCTTTCGGCCAGAACTTTTGCAAACGGTCTTGGTCAGATTACCACTGCAACGTTCACTAGATCCCAGTACGAAGTCCAAATATGGACACTTTGATCATCAATACCTACTGTGTGTACCAGCTTTTAACGACCTTAACGAGCGCAAGCTAAGGTTGAAGAAAATACATGAGGTTGTTTCAAATACGTTGGGGGAGGGAGGCAGGGCACAAAGTGCCCGCGGCCTATATTTTCTTAACTATTAAATCGATTAAAATGTTATTCGGACAAATAATAGGCGATTGCAAGGCAATTAATTCAATGTCTTTTAATTAAGTATTAAAGTCGTAATGACGTCACAGTGACAACATAAATGTTGAAAATGGAGCAATTTTACATTTTCCTGTGCTGTTTAGGCGAAAACATTTAAAACCAGAAAAATATTCTTCAAACCTGATATACATTAAACAAAGAGCTGAAGTTTTTATGTTATTGTTCTTTTTTCATTATAAATAACTCTTGATTTTCAAAAACTAGTTGACTGATTTATCAACAGTTTCTTAAATGTTATCCCAGTAGTTTCAACTTACTCTAAAAAGTCAGTACAAACACTGCTAAAGCTTATTACACAATAATAAACTATAAAAGTTACGATTTCTGCTGTTACCTAAGTCATTCAAATTACGTCAAAACGGCAGACCAACCGTATTTCGAAATCATTACTAAATACGTGTGATGTCATAAATTATTACGTGATCAACACAGAAACATCAGAAAAACCGTAACCATTGTAGTGCAAGATGTCTTTACTATAAAAAAATGTAATGTCCAAACAATTTTAGGAAAAGTCAGGATATTTGATTACTATTGCTTTAATATTACCAAAGTTCTTCTCGTTTAAAACCAGCGCGAGCACTTTGTGCCCCCCTCCCCTCCCCCCCTCGCGTAAAATAGGGTTAAGCATACAAAGTTTAATTTGACTAAGGATTTCAATTTAGCAAGGTCGCCATCTTGTTAGTAACGCAAGGATTAACATCCAATATATACTTTTGCAAAAACGTTGATAAATTATAATCAAACACACAGTGTACTTACGTGTTGGTGTTGGCGTAGTAGATGTTACAAAACTGCCTGGATTAAAACAATTGCCAGATTCCTTGAGAGGAAAAGAGGTGCACTGAAGTTTGTCGGGCCATGGGAAACCGAAACGTGTCATGAGGCTCTTGCAGCCCTTGACGGAAGCCTCACAATAGTCGCGACACGGCGGCAAAGCGTTGGTATTGCAGGGCGGGGCATAAACAAGGCACAGGAATTTGGCAAGACTTGGTGAGCAGCGAGCTTTCACAAGGCTAAAGAAACTAGATATATCTCTTGCAGCCTCCTCTTGATTATTATTTTGCATGTGATTGGGGAATCTTGCTAGCGAATATCCTTGGCTCAAACACATCGGAATAGTGAGATTTTCACATGATTTGCCTGTTGAAGCAATCAAGCATGGGTTAACTGTACGCGAAGTAATTAAAAACAAAACCGAGGTCTTACAAACATAAATAGAGAGCTCCTTCCATAACTTACCGAAAAATTCACAAGAATCACAAGAGCACGTACTAGTATCAGTTCTCGGTAAAGCTGACCTCGATCTTTTAACGACAGCATTAAACACGTTTACGTATCGGGTTGGGACATCAAAGCTATGGTAACAGATCTCGGCGTGGATAACAAATGTTTTCCTCCTAACTGCCGAGTAATGCCTGACGCCAAACTATAGGCTCTGCCACTGAAGTCGCATGTCACACGTCCCCGTCATCGTAGCCCCTGGGAATGCTTCGGCAGCCGAGTGACAGCGGCGAAAGGCGAGTTTCCGGCGCCTCCAAATAACCGGGACCCGTGCGCTAAGGGAAGGAGAACTCCTACAGAAAACCACTGGCCCTCCAGGTCTTATGGGGTTCAGCGACGGATTAGTCACCCGTTCCCGGCAAATCCTACTGGATTACTGAAACACTTACACAAATTCGAAACCAGACAAGAAGCTTGAACCAAGAGGGAGCTCCTCCAAGGAATTTCATGACGCGGCATAATCAAAGCCAGAGGGAAGTTGTGCAGCTGATCCACCTTCTAATGCCCAAGTTAACCCGCACAATTGGTGCTTGGAACGTAAGAACAATGTATATTACTGGAAGAACAGCCCAGGTAGCAGCGAAAATGCGCAATTGCAATCTTACAATTTTAGGGCTGAGCGAAACGCGATGGACTCAAACAGGTAAAGTGAAACTTTCTAGCGGAGATTTATTAGTTTACTCTGGTCATGACACTGACAATGCCCCCCACACAAAAAGTGTCGAAATTATGATATCAAAAAGAGCAGCCAGATCACTGATAGAGTGGGAAATTTAAGGAACGTCCTTTTACAACACTCTCCAGCAAGTCCTGAATAGGCAACAGAAGAAAGACATGCTCTTGATGACAGGTGATTTTAGCGCAATGGTATAGGAGGAGACAAGACCGGTAGCGATAGTGTCATGGGAAAACATGGACTCGGATCTAGAACGAAAACGGAGAACAGTTTGCCGAAGTTTGTGCTTTCAACAGCCTCGTCATTGACCGAACTAAATTTCTACACAAAAAAGTGCATAAATCGATCTGGTTGTCGCTCGACCATGTCACAAAAAAATTAAATTGGCCACATTTGTATAAGCCAACGCTTTAAAAGGTCACTGTTGGATGTAAGAGTAAAGAGGAACAGGGGAGTAGATGTTGCAAAAGACCGCCATCTTATACTGGAAAACTGAAGCTCAAACTTAAGAGATTTCCCAAAGACACAAACGAACGGATAACAGATACAACGTCACATTACTCCAGAACCAAGCCAAGGTGGAAGAGATCTGCATCAGCCTTTCAAACAGATTCCAGGCGCTGCTGGACTTAGATGAAGAAGACTAATCCCTAGAGAACAAATGGCAAAAGACAAGAAAAGCTTGATGGACGTATGCGAGGAAACAGCATAAGGAATGGATTACTGCTGAGATGCAGAAAAACGTACAGATACGGAAAGCCAGAAAAGATGACCTAAACAACAGTCGAACAAGAGCTGTAAAAGCAGAGGTACAGAAACGATACATCGTTGCCAACAAGGATATAAAAAGTAGCATCAAAAGGGACAAACAAAATTTTGTGCAAAATCTTGCAAGGCAAGCAAAGAATGCAGCAGCGAAGAAAATGTGAAAGATCTATTTGAGACCACGAGAAAGTTATAAGGCAGAAGGAGAAAAAATGACATTCCAGTCACAGATAAGAATGGCAAGTCTATTACCAAACAGGAAGACCAATCAAAGAGGGTTGCGAAACGCTTCAAAGAACTCCTTAACAGGCAGCCACCAACAGAGCCGGCAGATATCCCGCGAGCTAATCATCCAGTTCCCATCAATACCTACAAACAGTACGAGAACGAGATTAGAAACGCTGTAAAGAAACTGAAGACTGGCAAGGTACCAGGCACAGATAGCATTCCACCAGAAGCTATCCAAGCGGACATAGAGACATCAATAGAAATGCTTCACGAACGTTTTGATCAGATATGGGAAGAAAATGTTCCTAAGCAGTGAAAAACGGACACCTGATAAAACTACCAAAGAAAGGCAACCTTAAAAAATGTAAAAACCATCGAGAAATAATGTTGCTGTCAGTGCCTTGCAAAGTGTTAAAAAGAATTACTTGAACAGACCACCACCACATTGGATACAAAACATAGAGACCAACAAGCAGGGTTCCGGAAAGACAGGTAATGTACAGACTACATTGCTACACAACGCTTATTTGTTGAACAAACACTTGATTAGAATACTTCACTATACGTCAATTTTGTCAACTTTTAGAAATCATCTGACAGTCTTTATTAACTCAACTGCCTTGCTAATGCCTTGTTCTTTCTCTCCGAGGCTTGTTTTTTCCCTGTGTTTTTTATTTTTTATTTTTTATTTTTATTCATTTTTTATTATTTATTTGTTTTTTATTTTAGTTTTGTAAGTTTTGCTAAATATTTGGTTCAACGGTCCAGCTCAAAGAACTTGTTTTGTACTATTCACAAACGATCATAAACTCCAAAACTTGAAAATGACTTATACGCGCACCCTAGCCCGATGGGCTCTGTCATTCTATGGGGCCTGTGCCGAAAACGTGTGTCACCCACCATTATCATTCACATTTTATTAAGGTTTTATTTTAGTCATATATTGTATATAGACACGAATGTAAGTTTAAAATAGCACCCAAAGGCATGAATAAAGGATTGTTGTTGTTGTTATTGTTCTTGACCGCAACTCACAAGAGGCACTCACGAGACACTACGGTATACCAGAGGGACTTATCACTAACATTCGAAAACTATACCAACCATCGACATGCCAAGTAGTTCACAATGGCTTCCTCTCAGAACCTTTCTCAGTAAATACTGGAGTCAGACAAGGCTACCTACACTCACCATTATTGTTCCTAATGGCAGTAGATTGGATAATGCGCAAAACGACGAAAGTACCCAACTTTGGCCTTCAATGAACACCTTGGTAAAAAAAATGGACGGTCTGGATATTGTGGATGACATCGCACTAGCGTGACACAACCACAAGTAAATGCGGCAGAACACTACACAGCTGGCTAAGACATCAGCCAAAATTGGAATAAACGTTAGCAACGATAAGACTAGAAGGTTATGCGCATAAACAACACGGTAAATGACGGAATCGGGTTAGATGGGGACTTCCTTGAAGACGTCGAGTCATTTACATACTTAGGGAGTGTTATAGCAGAGACGGAGGTGCAGATAAGAACATCAAGGCAAGAATAGGCAAGCAAAGGTCAGCGTTCCTTACCCTGAAACCAGTCTGGCGGTCCAAAGTAATCTCACAGTCCACCAGACTCCGCATCTTCAACAGCAGTGCTAAGACCGTATTATTCTAGGGCTGCGAAACGTGGAAAACAACCAAGGCAATAACACACAGACTTCAGACTTTCGTTAACAAATTCCTGCGATCCATACTTACTATCAGGTGGTCCGACAAAGTCAGAAACGAAGATCTGAAGAAAATGACAGGAAAAGAAAAAGTGGAGGTGCAAGTTATACGCCGCAAATGGGGTTGGTTCGGCCACACATCGCGCAAACCAGAAGATAATGTCTTAAGACAAGCACTAAATTGAAACCCTCACGGAAAAATAAATAGAGGAAGACAAGAGCCACCTGGCGTAGATCTTCAGAGCAAGAACTAAAGGCCACGAAAAAATCCTGGAGCGAGCTTGTAAAATTGGCAAGAAACAGAGGTAGGTGGAGAACGCTTTTACGTGACCTAAGCACCAGGTGGCGTTAAAAAGGTTGAGTGAGTTAGTTACGTATCGGGCAATCCATTGCGGGCTTGCGGACGGGCAGTTCCAGCGATCCGTTGCGGGTTGAATGTCTTGCGGATGCAAAAACAGGAAAAGGAATGTTGCGCTCGGGTAAGCAGCCGTTCGTGGGGGAGGGGCAGGACGCTAGACAACAGCAACGGATGCGAAGGATACTTAGTTGGAAAGCTGTGGAATGGGATCCGTTTCTCATCAACACTGAACCCCTTTCAAACCTATTAATTAAAAGTCTACTTACATACGGAAGTTGAGACTACTTCAACCGCCGACGGTCCAATGCCAAGGCTGTTTCTGGCTGAGACGCGGACGTAATACCTTTCACCACTTCGGACATTTGAATAAGTTGCTTTATTCCTTGGAGGAACAACACTAACCACACTGAGCTGTCGACCATTTAAATCGAGAAACCTGACTTGGTAGTCGATAATGGGCAGAGTAGAGTTCAAGAATGAATCCCAACTAGCAGAAATGCTGCTACATGTAGAATTTGTCCTTAAGCCTTGCGGCCGTTCGGGTAAAGCTGAAATACAAACAAAGCGTTATAACCCGTTACGTTGAAGTTGGGGTAACAAATAGTTGTATTTGTATTTAAAGAAAGGTGCTCCCACTTTTAAAAATCGAAATTGTAAAGCTAAAAAGAGCTAAATCCTTTTTCGATCAGCTAGACCTGCGCTTCTCTCCAATTTCCGTAGTGTTGAGTGGATGACAGTTTTTGAATCCCGCTGGACAGGACACTGATACATCACAGGTTAGCCCCCAGCAGAACTGGTACTCATTTATACAGCTGATCGAGTCGACTGGAACATGCCAGGTAAAGTTTCTTGCACAAAGACGCAACACAGTGGTCTGACAGGGCTCGATTTCGCAACCCTAGAATTACGAGTCTGACACGCTAACCGCGCCGCCACAAAATTGTAAAGAAACACATATACTTTAATTTTCGAAGCATTGTGTCTATTTAAAAATTTATCTTATTTAATCAAAGTTAGCCCGATAAACACTTGTTGTTTCCTTTAAATATTAAGTTATGGAGCTCGTGGTGCTAAAACGTCAAAAACATACATACATGCGTTTTGTCTGGTTATAAAAAGTTGAAATATTTCTGTTTAGTAACTGAATAATGCATTATTGTGGTAAAAAAAAATAACAAACCACATGTGAATAAAAAATGCTTGATTGTTTCACTTTTGACTTGATTCACACGGGCCAGCCGCTTAAGGTCGTTCCATTGAAATAGAACCTACACTGAGATTTTTGTCAAACTTTCGCCATTTGTCAATCATTATACTTAAACTGCAAAGATGGAACAAAAAAAGGGGTGTGTCCATGTTAACTTTTGAGATACGATTGACACAAATAGCCCCTCCAGAGCCGTTTTTCTTTTATTGTAAGCTTGAAGTTAAAACTACAGTTTCCTTATGTGGCCAACCAAGATAACATCGAGAAGCATAAGGGAAGTAAAGGAAGATAACGTTAAGAGTTCTTCTGGACTAGGAGAATTATTTTCTTGTAATTTTCGGCAGAAACATTTTTCATAAGGAGGAATTTTCACGCACTTTTGTTGTTGCTATGCCGTTCTTATGCCTAAAGAAACAGTGTACTCTGGTCTATGTTTTCATATTTTTCCGTATTTGCAACACTGAGATTTTCCCTATTTTTTCTCTTCAAAAAGTCCTGTTGAGTTTTGATTGATTGACGAAAAAAAATTGTGGGTTACCCTTGCTTGTTTACGAGAAACTTTAGGAAAATTGGCAAAACATATGCTGTTTTTCCCCATTTCCGAAGGGAGACTGGAACGAGTTAAACAAAAAGCCCAATACACTATGAAGAAAACTATTTTTGTATTAATTTTTTTATGTCCTCGAGAGCTCAACATTTACTTAAATCCGATAAAAATGTATAAACAATTTAAATTTTCTAATATGCGCAGTAGAAATGCGTAAGCAAAACTGGGGAATGACCTTAAGTGCAATATGGCATATCTGGTAACAATCGATTAGTTCTCATTGTGTCATACCTCTACAGACGTGGCTGGAAAAATGACAACAAAAATATGTTTTTTCAGTCTCAAACAGATAAAGTTTGTCGTAAAAAAGGCAACCGCTTTAAAGGGAAAAGGTTTCTTTTCAACTAGTCAAATAAACATACTCTTAGGTTTATTACGGGACTTCGTTATTTATATTAATTGATGAAAAGAAATATTAGAAATGATTTTGAGTGAAACTGAAACGAGCAATAAAAAGACTTACTACACCCTTGTTCGTCGCTTTTGTCACCGCAATCGTCTTCAGTGTCACACACAAACTTCCTCAAGATGCACTTGCTGTTGTTACAAGTAAACTCGGAGCAACCGAAATCCGCTAAAATAGAAAACCAAAGCAATACATGTCAAGGTCATTTTTTCCCAACGAGCTGCAAAAAAAAAAAAGCCACGCAGCTATCCTAAAAGATGAGGACCCCAGAAAAAAGCAATAGTAATGAACGACATAGCCAGGGTTAAAAATTCCTCATTTCTACTTTTGGTTTGTGCCATTCAGGCCTAAAACACATTTCGGAGATAAATTATAACAGAAGAAGAGCATTTCCGAAACGTTTATAAGAAAATTTCAAAGCGTTTTAGGCCCGAACGGCGTAAACCAAAACTAATGGTTTTTAGTATCTACCAAATCAGTGACTGAATAGCAATTTTCGCGCGTTTTGATTTCTTCCTTAAAGAGTAATATCTAGGACTATTTATTGTTTTAGAAAGCTGTCAAAATGGCGACTCGTTTCGCGACAGTCTTGGAAGAGAAATTCACGAGATTAACGATTCAGTCATTCCCTTAAACACAAAAAGGGCAACGAAATTTGGCATGTCTGTATTCACAGGTACAATGAAATTGTATTATTTACCCCGAAATTTCAAGAAAAAGTACAACAATGATAGCGAGCGAGCGCTTTTCTTTCGTATGAAAATTTTAGATAAATCAATTTGATTCAAATTTGACACTCACCAACTCTCATCCAAACTTATTCTATTGATTTAGTATATCTAGGGCGTTAACAGGAAAAGGGACTACTCTATTGCTAGGCAAAATCTAGCCGATCAAGTGTTGTTGCGCGTGCAACATTTAAAACGCCCGTAATACTCAACGCTCGGAAATCTTCAATTCCATTAAATAGACAAACTAACCTGCAAAGTGTTAGGAAACTAAAAGTTGCTAATTAATCAGAA
>JAOBRD020851882.1:0-13059 GCA_027575215.2 Hydrozoanthus sils
TCAGTGCTCCGTTTTACGGGTATTCAAAGCTATAGCTACACTGATCAGAAGAAAGTCGAAACAGACGTGCAGTCACCGGGGATCGAACCGGGGACCTCTAGCTCAGAAGGCCGCGCACTAACCGACTGAGCTACGCCTGTTCCTAGTAATAGAAATCGTTTTGATGTGGAAGATCTCCGTCGTAGCATATTGACGCGGATGTTTCCTGCAGAAACAAGAGAAGTAAAAGAAATAGCGAAATTCTTGGCTGAATATCAGTCGGCCTAGTCTCCAAGCAGTGAGCGAAAAAAATCGGTCGTGAAATATTGACGCAATTTTTAAGCTAAAATTCCGAAATCGAAAATACAACCAATTTCCTTAATTTGTGTCTCAATCTGTTGACTGATACCACAGAATTATTTAAAGTATTTAAAGGGGAACTGGTTGTACTTTGAGTTTCATTAAAAAAATTTATGAATGAAATGGGAAAGTACGTAAGGTAAATTAAGGCGCATTCTAAACTAAAACATGGATCGCAATATAGATCCAAATGCTTTACCTAACTTTTCTTTGCTAAGTTTTAAATTTGAGATAAAGAGTTGTCTTTCAGCACTAACTGTATCACTGTGAAATTGGTTTGAATCGAGTTTGAAGGCCGCGAAACTATCAACGTACACTGATTATCCCTTTTTGTGCTCTTTATTTGTGCTCTTAGTTACAGGATCTATTTTCTAGCCGAATCGTTTACAGAATGTGATCGCACATATCTAGCCAGGAAGTTTAGAATATGTAATTTACCAGTGTGTTTTCAAGCTATTCATGTATGGTCTTTATAATGATCATATCTAGCCTAGAAGGTAGTGTATAATTTATTAGTTCATGCATTATTTATGTGGTAATTTTTCAAGATATAGATGTATTGTTTTCGTAATGATTGTGTCTAGCCAGGAATCGAAGTCTATGTACATACAGGTGGTCCATTGCAAAGCTCTAGGATATTTTACTACTATAGTATACATCGAATCAGTTAGAGCGGTAAAAGCATTGATGAGATTTTTCCTTTTCTTGTGGTGGTCAAATGATTTTTTTTATAGAAATCCGATTGTATTTTTTTTCTGCTTGTTTCACTGTGTGTACCTACTGTAGTGTTTGCTAGATGTATGAACACAAGCTAGTCCGCTACATTTCAATATACGGAGTTTTGCTAAAAAAAGGTAATTTACTAGACTTCTTAACATTTTTCCCAAAATAACAACATAGCAGACAAGTTATAGGCGGAATTCGGCCCACGATTTTATTTGTAATTGCCCTCCGTTTAAAATTTCACATGGGCAATTACAAATTATCCATGGCAACTAGTTCATCACGCCAGCATAATCAAGATGGCGTGTTTACAAAACGAATTAATTTTCGCGCGCGCGAAGTCTTGAAAAACTAAAAAACGGAAAGTAATAATTTGTCTGCTAGGTTATCAAAAAGTAATCAAATAAGTCCTCACCAAATTTCGAATAAAACCACTTGGCTTTTGGCCTATTTCTGAAAGAATTGCCCGACCGTATTCGAATTAGGACAAAAGACGCGTGATTTTTTTCCCAAACTTGACTCGGCCTCGTTCGATTACCAATAATTAGTGTCTGCTTTCAGTTGAGAATGCAGTATTTCACTTAGCCAGATGGAAACGTTTTTCCAAAAGTTTGCGGTATAACTACATTCCCGAGGACTACGGGAGAACCATTTCCCCTTCGGTCTTGTAAAAAGCACAAGCTGGGCTAAGGGCTATTTTCATTTTAAAAAGTGACGAGTTTATGTGGATTAAATGATGCGGAAACGTGAACTGAAAAAGCTTGTAGTTTGCTTCACTAGTTGCATTGCATGGTACAGTGAAAATGAACTACCATTGGAGATGCGTGCGAGTTCGGGAATGCTTTTTGCACATTTTTGTACACTTTTAAGTTAGATAAATACCGCAAACTTGTTTTTCCTTTTCAGTAATAGGATAAACTGTCTTGCAAACACTTTTACCTGTCTCAGTGTTAACGAAGAATAGGTATCTTAATAATCGGATTTATTTATGTTTTCCAGTTCTTGACAGCGGAGACGACGCCATGAGCAAGTATTTAGGAATTGCATTTCAGTTTTGGGTACTTCAGTTTGAGTGATTGAAAGGATAGTTAACTTATGGCTACCTACCCGACGACCGCAAACTCGTCCCCAGGATCCCTCTCTCTTGGCTTCTGGGTACCCAACCAACGAGAGGTCCTGGGACAAAGAGTATATTTTTTGTATCTTCGTTTTTTTATTTCTTCGCCATTACAATTTATTCTCAGACATTATATAACTCAAAATTTACTCTTTTTACATTACTTAGCTCTATTGTATTTCGCTTCTACTAGTTTCTTTCTTACTGCTTACGTTTGGATTGGCAAGGGGAGTGAAGGATAGGATAAGAATTTTTAATTGTTTTTTCCATCCGTTTTTCTTCTTGTTTCTTATGCTCAACTATTTTATAGATACCAAGAAACGTTTAAGTTGTCTAAATCTAAAAATAAGACAACCTTTATTTATCTCGGAGTGTCAAATCAACGGTCATTATGAGTACTTCTAGGCGTACTTGTTAATGGTTAGATCTATATACTTAGCCTTAACCGCACTAACGCATTCCTAAGCTAAAGAAAATTTTGTTACTTAAGAATAATACATATTGTTTTAAAGTTTTTAGACCACGATTTTGTCGTTTAGGCTGCGATTGCACTTATACGCGAGCTATACCGCAGATCCTGCGACAATTTCGCGCATCATCGAATGGGCAACGCTTTATACTGACCATGGAGCACGTGTTTTACTGTTCATACTCTCGGGCCGGCTGTTTACATGCAATCTGTTTTCGGTAAGTTTCAGCTTGTTAAATGAAAAAGATCCTCGATTTTACTTTTCTCCTTAAGACAGTTTTAAATCAATTGTTATTCATTTGTATACACAAGCCGTTTTTGATCCCGCAGCTGTTTATCGAGTTTATGGACTATCGAGACTTTCCGTTACTTGACGGAAGAACGCTGGTTTCCGTCATGCTTCTCGTGTGAAAACTTCTCACCTAAAGGTGCCACGTTTAAGTCCAAGCAATCTTTTAAACGCCACCCGGAAGTCGCGGTTGTGAAAGGCGTACAGGAAGGGGTTCATAGCCGAGTTCGTGTACGCCAGTAGCAGAAGTATTATACCAACTCTGAGAAAAAGCTGCGGCGGAAAACAACTCTTGCAGTAAATACCGGCAATGCTGACGGCCGTGTGGGGCAGCCAGCTCAGGTAGAAAGCAGACACGATAATAGCAACAGTTTTAGCCGCTTTTATGCTGCGTCTTATATTCTTCCTTTCAGTCGTAAGGGGGTTTGTCTCGGGGCTGCCAACTCCGGTGATTGACAGGTGGGTTTCGGTGCGACCGATTCGCTTAGCGTGCTCGTTAGCTATCCTGAAAATAAGGAAATAAATCACCGACATGATGATCATTGGAATCAAAAAGTTGAGGATCGAGCTAAGAACTGAGTAGTTTGGGTCAGTATCAAAGTAGCAGAAACCGTTACGTATGACGTCACCATCGTAGATATTCCAACCCATCAAAGGTACGAGGGCAAATATAATGCTGTAGGACCAGATGAAAAAAATAACCAGCAATGCTTTCCTGGATGTCATAGATTGTATATAGTGGAGCGGCTTGCTGATGGCACAATACCGGTCCACAGACACCGCCAGTAGATTGAGCACTGAGGACGGCGCCGCGATCATGTACATTGTAGTATGGAACTGACAAGCAGAGGCGCCCATGTTCCAGCGATAATCGTACAAGTACGCATGAACATCAAAGGACATGGGTAAAGCAGCTGTTAGAATATCACTGATAGCCAGAGAAAATAAATAGTAGTTCGTGGTTGAGTTGCGAAGCCGATGAGTTAATAATATGGCCGTACATACAAGAAGATTGCCCGCAATGGCAATACAGATGATGCATAGCTGGAAAATAATAACCGTTGTAATGAAGCGCTGCCAGCCGGCATTACCTTGGCTATTGTGAGCTGTTGCGTTACCGCTGGTGTTCAAAGGAATCGCACTTGAATTGTTCATAACTACTTTGCTATGAGTTTACATTCTGGTTCTTTTTCCGGATTAAAGAGTTTCTGACGATACGGAACAACAAGGAAAGGCAACAAACCTTGTCACGAGCGCTTTGTACCAAGAGGTACCGCGTAAGGGTTGCTTGTTTCTTCTGTGTTATTTGCCGTGCTTGAAATAGAAAATCTGAACTGTTGGTAGAGCACTTTCACGGTATATTTCGACAAACTGTTTCCTTTTGAAGCAGCTGCGTGGAATCTCCTGTCCGTAATAAAATTTATAGTCTTTTGCAATGGCCGGTCACTTTATCAGAAAAACCGCGATGACAAGGGTTGTGTTTGTTAGCCTTAAGCCCACACAGAATGGGTTTATAAATAGAGAGCTTAGTGGCTGTGTAAATATACGCAACGACAACGGGGTCCTTATCAAGAAAGGAATATGTCCGTTTGTTGTTGTTCAAATCGAGATGTTAGCCTTTGACATTCCTGGCGAGTGGTTTACACTACTGTGCTTAATTGTTGGGATGGGTAATTGGTTTTCAATATACCCCGTTGTCACCCAACTAATTATCGCCGTTTATCACGCTGGACCAGATATCAAGGACGAGAATAGGTGTTTTGTTCTGTCTGAAGTTTGCTCGGGATCGACTTTTACTCGTCAACGGTCAACGAACGGCACCATACACCAACCTTCTGTTTCTCTTTAAAATGCCTTCTCCTCACAAATCGCCAACACTTAATACCAGGTTTGAACTAAGCCTGCAAAGCAATCAAACAATTAATTAACTAATTAAATTTGTACGTTTTGAGAGGCACCACACAAAGATCAAAACATAAAATAAATCATTGAAATGGTTCTGCTAACAAATAAATTATGGTCGACGTTTCTTAAATTGCTTGGAGTTGAAGAGTCACCGAAACAGCTATGGTTTTTCAACTTACGAAAAACCTTATGAACAAGTTTAACATAAGTTAGGCTTTCATCTCGGATTAATCAAAAAGATCTGGCTCAAGTATTTGTGTAGGTTGTTGAAATTGTTGTAATTTCACGCTTGTGAGTGCCAAACGCCTTGAGGTCCGTCACGATTTGTTATAACAGGAAAAAGCAGTAATTACATACTGAACGCGGCTTTGTTCTTGTTATATATGTTTAACTTGAATTGTCACGTACAAATCAATCTTGAACTCGAAGCTATTTCACTCTCCGAAGACACCCTTAATATACCACATTTTATAGTGTTTCCATGCTTTGTTCTCAAACATAAAGCATGAGTCGGACAAATAAACCGCAAATCTAAAGTATGGCAACAGAACAAAAGTAAACAAAAGCTACTCACGAGATGTAGTTTTTTAAAAAAACTGGAGTTCTTTGAGCCACCGATAACTTAAATATGCAGCGAACAAAATGGCGGGCTACTTTATGCCTACTTTGGTATCCATATACAGAGTTGTTACAGAGTCAAGACGGATTTTAAACAACTGCACTAAAACAGAGAAAAGGTGCAAGAAATAACGACTGTTGTATAATACTTATAGTTGTGACTCGATAAACCAAAGAGCGCTTACGCTAAACGAGTGCTATTAAAATACTCTGTTTGATTGTCAAGTATATTGCCCGGCTGATAATCCAACGGAATCTGTTTAATACAGTTATTGAACACGAAATGCTGCCAGATGTTGAAAACGACTTGTACTGCTTGAGTAATGAAACCATCTCATCAAAACCTGCCATAGTTTTCTGCACAATTAATTGTAACACTTTAGTATAGTTTTGTAATTTATATTATTATATGAAGATGGCGTGCTTGTATGACTTGGTCGAACTTTGAGTCGGAGAGGGAAAGTTTGTTTTATAAAAATTAAAGTACTACGAGACTTAAAACTACGAAACCAACGTAGGTACAGACCTGAACAGAACACAGTTTGGTACAATACCAACAAAAATGAGGGCTATCAGTTCTAGTCTACCAAACTTTACACAAGGTTCGATTCTTTAAAATTTGACATAACGGCCTGGATAACTGATTGTATTCAGGTACTCAATACTTTAGTAGTCTTAGACTTATCTGGGTCAAATACTAAGTTACTCTTATTCTGCTAGTTTTTCAAACGCTTTGTTCACAGATACTCTGTGTATCTGTTTTGTTATCCATCACATGTGCTGTGAAATTTTGCAGAGGTGATCACAGAAAGTCAAACCTTGCGTAGCTACATTTGGGATGTCCGACCCCTTCACGACTGAACTCTTAGCCTCGTTTCATCATTAACGTTAGGTACCACTGCCCGACCATCAATGAAACAAACAACTCTTCAGCTCTCAGAGACTTGTGAACGAACAGCCAGGAAAGAACATAAATGCCGGTACGAAGCATAAATGAAACTTAATATTTTTCATCATGTGTCATTTTGAGAAGTGCGACAGTTTCACAAAGCAAGGATTATAGTTGTTTGAACAGTCTGTTTGCTCCGCGCTCATTAAAACGTTTTTAGGAACATAGAACCAAAACAATTTAATGTTTCACTTCAAAGCTAACAAAACTATAGATTTGGTAGAAGTTGCTATCAATGTAATCGTTAAGTCGAGCAGCTGACATATCCTTCAAAACGAATGGCCATTAAGTTATGTGTAGCCTTTTTCAAATAACGATATCAATAATCTGCCCACAGTGAATGACAGCGTTCTGTGCATGCTGTTGCTACGGAAAAGTGCGGGAATCGACCAATTTACACAGCAAACAGAAACGTAATTCTGCCCCCCTACAAGCTAAGCTAAACAAAAAGAATGAGTGATAAATTGATGCAATTAAGAAATTTAGTCACGAAAACATGTGCATCGGTTTTTAAAGTCAACCCACCCCTCAACCCTTTACTGCTGTGTAAATGTTGTAATTCTTTGGAGTAGGGGGGGAGGGTGAGGAGGTACTGGCAGAAATACAAATTACGCAAGAGGTTTTCTTTTCTGCTCAGTAGCCGATGAATGAAAATAGCGGTCACTGTATAATAATCTTTGGCTAGACACAAAAATCCTCCTGTACTCACTTCACAGTAAGTTGGGCCGTGCCGTACTACTTGTAAGTGCATTCCTGAAATTGATAAAATTTTCGTGGCAGATCTTAAAATTGTTACCCGTATACATGTAGAAAGTAGCAGTTACCTTAAATTGCTACTGCAGCGATATATTCAATCTAACTTAAAAATGTCTAAAATTAAAGTTTGACCTGCATAACTTCCGCTTAAATACTTGTTACCAGTTATTAAAATAAATTTCGCGGAGAATTTAAAAAGACAAAAATCTAATTTAGCGCCAAAGCTGCGAAACTTTTTTTAAAAGCTCATTAGATATGTGTGATGTCACATGATTTGAAAGGCGGAAGGTCCGAATTTCACTTTCCCGGTCAAATTCGTATGATCATGGCCAAGTTTGCGTCGGCATGGCTTGTGGCCCAGTTACTTACTAGTTCATTAAAAACGCTGGTATAGAACAGCTTGGAGTCCTTTTTAACCATGTACATGACGTCATAAAGCGTCGTCGTATGCTTCAAATTTTCTTCGCACCGAATGCACTCATTTTGAAAACTTATTTCGGGGACTTGAAATGGTCGGGTAAGCACTTTAATATCCATTTACAGTCGAATAGAAGTGATGGAAAAGCCCTTAGAGCTATCAAAAAATCAATGGCAAAATGGCTTCAGTAGCTCTTTGATGTATAACTTTTGTCATTTCCCGTTTTGTTATAGTAAAGTTCTTTCCTTGAAAATGAAATCAGCACCTGGCACGCAATCATGCAGTGTGGGTCGAAAGCTTAAAGCAACTTATCTCCGTAGTGAGATTGCTCGGCTGAACACATTAGGTACACGTTGATTAGGTTTGTATAAAACATTTTACTGATCAAGATTTGGACATTCTTGTTTTAATTGGTATCTGAACAGTTTACAGCGCTGTCAACATCAGTTAATTGAGAATTCATTTTGAATATAATGAATTAAGATAATATATGAGAAAAATGGTATACAACTATATTTCAGAAAACTTGGCAAAAAAACTACAATATCAAGATACAAAGGAAATATATTGATTGTTTTTGTATACTAAATATCTTAAAAACTTTGCTGACTTTTGGGCTTTACCCAATGCGCTTTTAAACTTCAATTCTAAAAAATTGTTTTTAAAATAAAAAAAAGTAGTGTTTTGCCGTGTGACTACTAAATTCGAAGGACTAGACCCTTTCGTGACGCCGGTAATGCTTTTTCGCAAGTCTAGAAGTTTGAAATTGGCAAGCTTTTATACCCATGTCGGAACCTTATCATACTAGCAAAGAATAAAACGGGAACATGTTATATATACATGCATGTATATGTTGTCGTATATGTTGTCTGTTGTATACATGCATGTATATATTGTCGTATATGTTGTCTGTTTACAGCATGAATTAAGTCATTTTCTGTTTCTTAATTGAGCAGATGTCCATTACTGTTGCTTGCAATTGGTTGGCATCAAGAGATTGAGGCTTTTGAACAAATAACAGAAAAAGGGTCCCGTGGAACTAACAGGAATCGAATGTTTTAAAAAGTGAATTCAACTACTTCAAGCATGCCTCTGTCAATGGATTGGATCAATTAAAGGGTGAATTAAAGAATTAAGCAATATTTTGGAAGAAACTAGATTTTAAAAAAAACAGCACTGATAATACGGGCCTGCGCAATAGCCAAAAGTTCCTATGACAAAACTCGGCTTACGGCAATTGGTATGGGCACTATTTTTGCTCGATTCAATCTCTCTAGTCTATCATTTGAATTGAATTTAAAGTGCTATCCTATTACGTGTGTGTAGTCAGTGAAAAAAAAATCAAACAAGCGTAGAAATATAGCTTAAAGTGAGAGCGAAACTAAAGCTAATCGGCTTTTTGATTAAGTTCCAGTCATGTCTTGAAAGTCTTAATTCTGTCTAATTAGCAAATTTTAGTTTCCAGACACTTTGCAGGTTAGTAAGTCTATTAAATGGGATTTAAGATTTCCCAGCGTTGAGTCTTATGGGGATTTTAAAACTTGTACGCGCAACAACACTCGATCGGCTAGATTTTGGCAAACAATAGAGTAGTCCCTTTTCCTGTTAACGCCCTAGACATGAATATGTTGTCGTATATGTTGTCTGTTTACAGCATAAGTTAAGTCATTTATAACGCTTTCTGTGTCTTAATTGAGTAGATGTCCATTACTGTTGCTTGCAATTGGTTAGCATCAAGAGATTGAGGCTTTTGATAAGAACTTTGAATTTGTGTTTTTTTAAGAACATTATATCAACCTTTCGAAGGCCACTTAGAAACATCCCGGTTCATTGTTAGCGCGCGCACCAATTTTTCCAGCTCATTGCCAACTTTTTTTAAAAAATTTTTTGAATAAAAGAATTTATGAAGGCAAGCTCGATTTTTTTTTCCGTTTTGCGAAACAATAAACTGAGTGACAAGGAATGGCCACGGATTGGCGGCATTTTGTCAAAGAGTACAGTAAAATATATCAATAATAGCATGATAGACCATATCAAAATTTAGTGAGGTAGTTAGGGAAGAAGTAAAAAAAATGGTATTTTTAAGGAACTCAGTTTTCGGTCGGGGAAGAGGGTGGATGGCGGCACAGACCCCCTACCCCACCCCCCACCACTTTTTTGGAGTTCACTTTCTCAAAACTTGTTTAAGGGGTATTGGTTTCTATTGTATCATGGACTCCTCTCTCCACAAGGAAGGCGTGGTGCAAGCACTTACTCAATATTTATCTTATTGAACATGATACTTTCTCCTGAAATTCAGCCTTTTTGAAAAGAAAGGTGGTGGGTGGCGGCACATAATACCCCACCTCCCTAAATTGGGTTCCTAGGAAGTACCATTGTTTTGACCTTTTCCCTTACAGGAAGCATTTTGAATATAAATGGAGAGCTTCAATGTTGCTATTGTTATAAAACAAAATATAAAAGGATTAATTTACACATATACATAGCGAGAAGAAGGGGCCAACGATAGAAATCTAACAACCTATGCTCAACCCTACTTTCTCATTTCCGTAGTTGCGCCTCGGAGCCCGGCTAAGATGGCCCTTAAAGATTTCTAGAAGACCCGTGTAAGGAAAGAGAAAAGACGAGAATAAAAAACGAGAGTTTGTGAAGGTAAGAAAATTAAAGAAAATCGTTTATTATATGGATAGAAGTGTTAAAACGTTTTTAAACTTAATTTGTGCTGATTTTGCCTTTTCAAAAATTGAATATAACAGACAAACTGAATATGTAGGTTTTGTTTTGAAAAACTGACGATTTTTTGCTTTCGAGGAAAAATTGACCACAAAGAAAATGGTAATTGGTTAGATGATAATCAATATATTTTTTTGCATGAGACTTGTAATATCCAAGATCACTCGCTGAACTGCTCAGTTTGCGGCTAGCAGCCAAGGGCAAAAACTGACCGTGTGTGATCTCCAAAAGCTTTTGTTTTTTTGCTTAATTTGTTTGAAAACCTTGAAATGCAGGTCTATCTTTCATGCTCGGTTTAGATTGATTTGTTTTTAGTTGATGATAAAAAAACCCGTTTTTCTTTTTTTGTTTTCCATGCATGAAAAGCAAGCAATCCGCTGTAGGGGTCCCCTGATCTGCATGTTGTCACAAACTTTTTCGTGCCCAGTCCGCAAGCGGCTATGCCGAGGGTGCCGAGTTTTTAATGTATTCACAGCTACTAAAATGAGACGTTTTGGAAAAATTTTTCAAGTCCTTTAAAAGTTGGATTGTATTTAGAAAAAACGGTTTGGCTCATACACATTATAACTCCTCGAGACACTGGCCTGAACACTGACTGGGTTACTTTCTTAAATTGTTATCATAATGTAAGTTTACGAACAAAACATTTTTTAAAACACCATCAAATGCAGCGCTAGCAGTTGAATAGCTACAAATTTTCACGAATGGAAACAGCAAGTCTTGCAAACTCTTCATTTTAACTTCGTTTCAGGGCTGTCAAAAACGTTACTTTTTTTTAAGTTTCTAAATTCACAAACAGGATTTTCCTCGAACGAACGAACGAATTAAATGCTCTTTTGCTAGTGTATGTTATGATAAAATTGGCAGTTTTAATGGAAAGGCTCCTCTCGTACCATTTTGGTTATAACAAATGCGCATGCTCAGATTTGGCAAAATGGACATCAAAACATACCTCCCACATTCACAGGAACCATTTTGAACTTAATAACGGGGCAGTTGAATCTAGTTAAGTGTCAACCTTATACACGGTCGTCTCAAAAGCGCTATTGGCAACGACCGTGTAAGTTGAAAATTGTTTAAAGTAGGACAACAGGATAGTTATTCAATTTGTAAAAAGTTGCTTGTTTTGTATGGTAAGACAGGATGGAGCTAGTTACGTGGGGCGTCAAGGTTATTTTTATTTAAAGGAAATTTTTTGAATGTCTAATGAGTTAAAGCGTATATCTTCAATAGCATTGGTTTTATCATTTAGGTCATCTGATACGGCTAAACTTTAAAAAAAACTATAAATGGATTATCTTACACATAATATTTACACAACGAGAAGAAGAAAATATTGATTTCATTTCTATTTTTCTCTTGTGTATAAATTTTATGGGATGTGGGATGGACATTTGATATGTAGACCGCAGTTCTTAAGCAGCCATCGTGACAGTTAGAACACGTCTAATCAGATGATAAGCTAAGTTTGGTAAAGTTTATTTTTAATTGTTTTCTACACTTGAGATTCTTGTCTGATTGCAAAAAAATATTTACCGCCGAAATGAAAATAAAACACAAAAAACTAAACCTCAGTAATATTTACAGGAAAGCTCCAGAACAGCATCTGGTGCCAAAAACTGAAGAGTGCCTTAACAACTGGTGAAGAAATTGACCTCCAAACTTAAGCCAACTTGTAAGTTTGCAAGTGTTACAATCAGCTGCTGACACTTGTAAGTAGATTTGTAAGCTCCGAAATAACAAGAAGTGTTGAAAAGCTGTCTATCTTTGCCATTCATTTTCATATCGCATAGCAAAAAGCAAAGGACTTTGAAATACATGTCATTCGCCATGTTTCTTTAAGATCTACTAAGGAAGCCTTGCATATCGATTTTGCCCACAAGAAACGTCAATTTTACGTTTTGGGGTGAGGGGGTGGGGTGGGGATTTGCTTAAGTGACGTTTTTCTGTGACACGTAGAAGGAAAATTCGATATTTTTGTTAAAAAGTTCTGGACTTTTCGGAAACATTTTGGAAAGGGATATAAAATAACTTTTGCCTTATATTCATCAGTCAGTTTCTTATGTTGATTATGTTGTTTTTGTGGTAGTCTGGATCAGACAAGAGATTTTGTGCAGACTACTTTGTGCTTACTTACGATTTGATAGCAGTTAAGGCAGCGGTATAGCGCAGCTCAGTGCAGATATCAAAAAACGCCAAAAAAACATTGATAATTTTATTATACTTTCAGCGCTGTCAAGACTTGTTCGGCGTTGGGTGTTCTTTACATATTTTTAGATAATAATCTTTATAAACTGCTCAATTTGAAACTATGATTTTAATTTTAAAAATTCTATGTCGAGTATTCTATACAGCGAGCCAAGAAATTGATGAAATTAGCTACAAGCTCATTCGTTTCTGTTGAGGTCGCGGTCACTGCTGACAGCTGAAGTATTTTTTTTCTCCAGATTTTGTTGCTTATTGCATTCGGTCATAAGTTATACGATTATATATTTTTAATTTGAAGACTTACAGAAGTTTGAGCGAAATCAAATCTTTATTGAGGTATTTAATGTTAAGACTGACTTTGATGGAAACTTCATCGAAGACAATTTAAATAAAGTCTTTTACAATGTTTTCAGAGCACAAAAATATCGGTAAATGTTTTTGACGTTTCTAAAGGGGGTGGGGGTGGGGCCTCAATTTTTGATTCAAACTCGAAATGGCGTTTTCTAAGTTTGTTTATTTCCTCAGTAAGCCTTTC
>JAOBRD020851989.1:0-13058 GCA_027575215.2 Hydrozoanthus sils
GTGTTGTTTCTTTCAATTATATCAGACAATTGTCTCCCCTTTTTCTTTATTTTATTTTTATATCAATCACAGTTTCCCCTCCCTCCTCTCCTTCCATTTTCTCCCTTCTACCCCTCCCCCCATCAACAGTTTGAATAAGGGATTTATAGAAATACCATGGTACCTATTAACCTAAATGCCTAAACCTATTAAAACAGAGGTCTAGCTCTAAAGTTTACTTTAAAACGTTTTGATGTTTTACAGAACCAATAAAGTTTATTATTGAAGTACTAAGCAAAACCCTTACACGATCCGAGAGACGGTACCTTGGATACTCGGCAGCAGAGCTTGCTGAAGGACTCGCACACATTGCTCTCAATGACGAAAACAAGAGAAAGGTATTGATCAGAGATTACAGGTACCTAAAACAGGTTAAGCAACAAAGAAATTGTTTCATAATGATTAGTGTCATTTGATCCGAACGAGTCATTTCAACATTGAACTAACGTGCAGCCTATACTTGACTTAGAGACGCGACCACAAATCCAGACAAAAACTGGTATGGATAAAGTCCATTTACTGATACACTAAAGACCTCTTTCAAAAGTGTCAGGGTTATGACTGGAAAAAGGGTGCCTGTGAGCCGTCATAAACACGTCATTAGTAAAGAAAGTCTACTCTGCACAATCTTGTGTGTCAAAATCTCACCTCGCCATTTCGAGTTCCTTTAATCAAGCATCTCTATTTACGCGGTGAGTGACTCACATAGAAGATCAAGCGAAGCAATGTAAAGTTTGCCAACCTAACATCAACATTTTTTGGGATATATGGCGAAATATATAGGAATATTAATAAAAGTATTACGAGCGCCTTCAAAATGCGTCTCTTTCTGATGAGCTCCTTTAGCTTATTGGGTAAGAACATTTTAAACCGGTAACCAGAATGCCATGGGTTTAAATCACCTCGGGAACTCTGAGTAAAAGAAATTTTCATCAGATTAAGTAATTCATTTTTCACTGATGTAATTAAACCAGTCACTTTCCTTAGATTGGGCAGTGCGGAGGTATCGATGTACTCCTTTCAGTGCTTGCGTCTGCTGACTCTGATGATGAAAGAGAACTTGCCACCAAAGCATTGTGGACCTTAGCATTTGACAAGGACAACAAGAAGATCATCCAGTCAAACAGCTCATGTTTGGATGAACTGAACAAGTTGGCGAAAAGCAAGAACCCGGATGTTCAAAAGGCTGCGGCTGGTGTGCTATGGGAAGTTGAGGGAAAAGGTGTTCAATTTCTTTTGATAACTTACATGTAATATTAACTGGTGGTCAAAGAATTAGAAGTCGTAATGAAAATTGCGTTCTTATTGCTGTACAGCCCGTTGCGTAGGAGAGACGACATTTTTTGACCGGCGTTTGAAAGCACGTGACAACGGACAGGGTTGAGACTGGGCCTCTCACGTTTTTAAGCACTAAGAAAGCTCTAGATCTGCGCATTGCTATTTCCTTTGCCCAACAGAATGCTTCAAAATCTTATTATGCCTCAACAGAATTCCAACTCAAGATCAAAGAGGCCATTCATATTAAATTTAACAAGTCTGCACTCAATTCCCAACTGAAGTCATGCATGTAAACCTTAAAATATCTTTGTAATTCCTTTCATTGTCCTTGAAGATTCCAGTTACAATTGTTATCATAATTCTATAATCTTGTTATGCCATTTTTCGCACCACTGAAGATGGCACTGGTAGTTCCAAAACATGTATGGAAAACGTTAACCGAAAAATGTTTATGTTTATGGAGTTACTCCCTATAATTGGGTGGTAGGAGTGACCGTTGTTTTTATAGGGGTTAAACTAGTCAGTCCGGTAATTTTTAGGGGTTGTTAAAGGAAATCATGTGCTAAACCAAGAGCCTGGTATTTTTTGGGTCGAAAAACGCGAAGCTATTAGACTGCTTGTAGTACCTTGTTTGGCAAACATGCAAACTGAACAGGAAGTTAAGAGGAAAGTCCTTTGTTGAATGTTCTATTACACGCAACACACCGAACCGCTAGCTATCGAGCGTTCATTTCCTATGGTATTTTTTTACGAAAATTTTTAAACAGAGAGGTGTTTTAATGCAGGTAGTTTTTACGCCTTGGTATTTTTAGGGTACTTTGGGTTTCTTTTCGACGGTCACTACAAATCTTTTTGACTAATGCATGCTTACCCCCCGCAGAGAAAGCGAAAAGCCGCACACCAGACTCTTCCAGTACCAACCTACCAACAGTTGACTACAAGCACGTGATGATCAGTTACCAGTGGGACGTGCAGGGTACCATGATCAAGGTGAAGAACAAGCTGCAGGAGGCAGGCTACAAGGTGTGGATGGACCTGGAACAGATGGGAGGATCCACCCTTGAAACAATGGCTAAAGCGGTGGAGGAATCCGCTGTGGTGTTGGTTTGTGTGTCCCAGAAGTATAAGGACAGTCCTAACTGTAGATCAGGTGAGAAAGGCTGCAAGTTTTGTATGTACATAGAAGGGGGGGGGGAGTCGGGAGGGCACTGGTCCCAAAATAATTTGGTCTGGGGGCCAGGCCCCGCCAATAATTTTTTGTTTAACCACAATAACTTTTGAATAGGAGTTTCAGATCTTATAACAAACTATTAAAGTTTCAACTGTGCCCTCCCCCAAAGTTTTTTACTTCCGCCGTAGATGAAACCTCAAGACTAGAATAATCGATAAAAAAAATAAGAGCACAACTAGGGAGTGCACAACAGAGTTGAACCATAACCAAGGTGCACTCCAAATCAAACCAATGTACGTACAGTAATAGCAAAGAAAACAAAAAATATACCTGCCCCCCCCCCTACCCCCTCCTTTATCCTTTTAAGAAAAAAATTCCCTATTAAATTTGACAAATATAATACATTTTAGAATAAGTAAAAAGTAAAATATGACAAATGATTAAGGTTTTAAGGATTATTAAAACTAACAACTTTTTTTAAAACTATTCGAGGAGATGTCTTGAATGTGTCCGCATTAAAAACAGATAGAGCGCCATGTGCGCATAATGTCGACACCGTAATTAGAGCTAATAGCTAATTGATGTCTGCGTTTTAACTGATTTTTAGAGTTTACTGTAGAACTAACTAGTTTTAGATCATTTGCTAAAGAGTTCCTTAGTCTACATAATCTGATAAAAAAAATCTTTGTTGAAAATGCTTGGTAAAATAAAGTTATTACGACACGAGTTACGAAGATTACTTTCTGGTGCGAGTTTCACAAAATTGTGAATGTTGATGTTGTATTTTCCATTCAGACATCCGTGAATAAAAAGTAAGTCCTTGATCTCATGCCAATACGATAGAGGTAAAAGATTGGTCTTTGAGAGCCGCTCTTTGTATGGTACTGAGCGCGCGATTTTGAATACCGTACCAAGTAAAAAATTTGTTGCCCTCCTCTGCGGTTGATATGGATATTGACTGACCGGACCACGCCTGACTGGCGTAATCAAGATGAGATCTAACGAGGGTGAGGGATAGAAGTCTCCTTGCGCTGATACTGAAGTACTTGCTGGATACGAGTGAATGAATACGATACACGCTTCATTTTTTATAAGAACAATTTTATAAGAACAAGGCTCAGATTGGCGAAAATTTAAGAACAATTTAAGAACAAGCTGAGGCTCGGGCTCGACGGCTAATTGTTTTTTAAAGTTCGCTGAGTTTCGATCTTCGACTGAACAATACGGAATGAATAAGAAATGCTTCGCAGTTTATAATGACTAGAAATCGTCTCGGAAAAATGGCTCGGCGAGTTCGTTTTTTAAAACATGTATTGCAACACCTGTTTGGCTTAGTTTTTCTTCGGTTTAAAAACATATGGAAATAAGAACAATTTTAGGATCAAATCGCCAAAAATTTGAGAACAATGAGGCTCGGAAAAATTTACTGGTTATAAAAAAAAGCGTGTAGCTACACGTTGGAATGTACCGTGATGGTTACCTGTATACCGTCGTCTTGAAAATTAACAACGTGAAAAGCTCAGTTTTGAAATTTTAGCGACTACAAGAACGACCCTCAAAAAATTCTGTTAATTTCCTTTCCCCTTTAAAAAATAACTTCCATTCTTTTCTATTCAAAAAGCGTAACGGACAAACGAGAAAGTAAACCAGCCATGCGTGATCGAAAAGAGCGAGCGAGAAGTGTGATTTTTGAAGGTTGCCGTCCTTGATTCTTTAACTCCCTCATTTCGATGGTTGTAAAACGCTCTCGCTCGGGTTTATAAGACGAATACTCAAGGGCGGAGTCAGTGTTAAATTCAAAATTATTTAAAGGACGTGGAAACTACGATTGACGAGAAAATTGTTGGGGGAAAGGGGAGGGGGGTAGTCGCTGCAAAAAAGTCTTAAGAATACCCCAAAAAATACCAAGACATAAACACCTAAAACAAAACCTCTTGGTCTAAAAAAACCCCTTGAAAATACCAATATTAAAAGGGGTGCATACATAATAGGGTTATTCACCATAGGGTTTTTACCGACATTTGCCAAGGGTTTGGACTACAAGCAGTCTGAATAGCATCATATATTTTGACCCTTCAAAATTCCAGGCTTTGGGTTTAACACGGGTATATCCTTAACAACTCCTAAAAAAATACTGGACTACCTATCTCATCCCTTAAAAATATGCAAATACTGGCTTGATGTTTAGAGGGGGGCCTTATTAGAGAGGAGGGGCTTATTTTTGAGAGAGGGGGCTTTTAAATTCAACAGAATATCATTGGCGTGACTCAGAAATTCTTTCATTCATCCTTCTTCTGCATACACAAGAAGAATAGCATTTTTCAATTTCTATGATACCCAGTTGTCAATGTCCAACATTACTATTAACCAAAATTGTCTTAAAAAGACCAGCTTAACTATCTTGCATTAAGATTAACTACAGTTCATAAACAGACATGACTAATACCAAACTACTCTTGAACTGGTTAAATCAAGTTTGAGTCATAGCTGAAAATTCTACCAACCCCAAGTCTTCACCCATGAAATAATGGCTACTAAACTAGAAAAATCACCTAATTTTCTAAAGATATCTGAGTACAGTACACCCTGGAGAAGTATCGAGAGAGGGGGTGTTAAAAGAGGAAGGGGGGGGGGCTTAATAAATTTCTTGCTTCAAAAAGGAAGGGCTTAATAGAGAGAGGGGGCTTATTTGAGAGAAATTACAGACTGTATACCTATCACCCAAAAAAGGGTGTTTCTCCCCTCATCCTGGAACTTGAAACCTCGACTTCAAGTGAAAAATGAGACTTGGTCTAATTCAAAACAACCATAATGTGATTTATTTTGCTTACACAAACATTTAGTATGTGACAACTGATGAATGTTTAGGAATGATTACTAACTTTAAACTTTAACAGGTACAAAAAAAAATTAGCTGAATCAATTCATACAACTTAATTCTTGAAATATTACAGCTAGGCCGACTGAATACAGCTATTAAAAAAATAATTTTTAGGACCTTTAAGGAACCATTTCTATTTCAGTTTGAATAAACTGCTGTTGTTACAACTTAAAAAAGTTAAGCTACAGTCACTACATTAAGTGACTCTGGTGTTAAAATAAACATTCTCTTATTGGTTGTCTGAAAACCAATAATAGTATCATTCCGAGAATCAAGAGTAACAACTTGTTGGACAGCAGTCTTGGCTCCCTCCTTGGGTTGGTGATAAACGTATGCATGCCGCATATTGTCGCAAATAGCAGCATACTGCATATCTGGTGAACAGGCTGAGAATTTTCGGTTTTGCTTTGATGCTTGAACATATCCAAGGGCATTGAAGGTACCGACATGTTTCCATTCTGAATCATTGTCAGGTTGTGACTTTGGCTGCCATAGTAACGCATCAACATCATGTCGGAGACAGAAGACAGGAGGCCTATTAGGAGAGACTGGTGTGTTGAAAATCCATTGATGTCCACCCAGACAAGTCTAAAAAAAAATTCAAAAGCAATCAATAATAATACAAAATCGATTTTGACTCGTTAATGCTTTATTTATCAGACCAACTTTTTTTTAAATTGTTAAACAATACTTAGGGCGTTGATAGCTCTTGCTTCCTGTCCATTAAACACGCAAACTCCCGTACTCAATCTGGGTTAACCCTACAGCCTGCATTTACAATAACTCTTTCCTTCAGTAACACTTACTTAAATTGCATCACCTTCTCCTGGACTGCTTTACCTGAGCCAATTAGATCTTAGAAAGCGACAGGTCTTGGAGAGCAGATTCACTGGTTTCATAGGGATGGAAGACCATAAAAACAATGATATGTGGTTTCAAAAATATCCAGATTTGTGTGGACATGGTCTAAGAAAGTAAAGCCTGGGACACACTGGACAATTTTTTTATGCCGATCACAGCGAAATTGATTATCTGCAAACTGTGGCATATTTAATTGCCCACATCTGACATGCTAGGTATGGGCAATTTTATATTCCAGCACATGTAGGTTGCAGTTTTGGTCAGCAAAACTTGCTTAGAAGTAAGGTGACATGCTAAAAGAATATTAGCGAATTCCGCCATGAATCTCAGTGATGGGTGTATAAAATCACCTAGTGTGCCCCTGGCTTAAGCTGCAATTAATAACAAGAGAACTCTAAAGTTGTTTCATCTGTGTACACACCTTGTGAGTTATGGTGCCACTAACTGCATCCAGCCTAAAAATGTACTCTACTTCCTCTGGTGAAAGGTCGCATTCTTCCAGCTGTTGCTGATTAAAAGGTTGTTGTTTTGTGTTTTGGTCAGGGTTCTGTGGAGGATAAGTTGGTTTTCTCATTCAATGTAATACACATTGCTTAATTCCTATCATAATTTTCAGCAACATTACAGCATTTTACATATTTAGGGCTGAAAGGAATGATAAACTAATAAATGACTGTGTATGCACTTGGATCTCAAACTGTCAAGCATGAGGTCCAAGGCTCTACCCCCTTTCACTACATCTTCTATTGTCAGAAACATTTCTATTGGTCCATTCTATTGTCTATAGGTGACTTAAAAGAACCCATACACGAATCAATTAGAACAGGGTTTAGACCTAGTGCTGTGGTCTGTCCTATTTTAGTATTTACCAAAGCAACCAATATCCATTTTCATGCGCTCTGATTGGCTTTCGTATCTCGCAGTATTCATGACTATTAGTTGATTTTGAGGCGGTAGTCAAAATGGCATTGCGTTACCCATTAGTTGTAGACGAGGAAATTATTGCTTTAAACAAACCAATCCAGAAAACACGAAGAGGACAGCAAGATTTGGCTTTTCGGTTTTAATTGTTAGGACAAAATTTTTATTTTAAGATCTGCTTAAAATCCACAACATTTATGTTCTTCAAAAAACCCTGAAGAATGTAAACAATACTCCAATGTACATGAAGCGCACGTGCTAGAAATAGAAAAAAAACTTAAGTTGTGTCCTTTCTTTGAAAAATGAAGTGCATTTTATCCCTATCTTCTGGTAAATACTAAAACAACTATCCTCCTCAGGGTCAGTGTCTAGCTCTAGATATATACCTTGACACTTTGCGGTTCGGTATATATCCACTGATATTCACCTCCCCTTCTGGGATAGTTGTTAAATATTCTCTTAGATAATTTTTAAGATTCGAACTTCTGAGATCACTGGAAATGCATTTGTTTCTATCAGATCAAACAGAATTTTGTTAATTTCTGTCAGTTCTCTTCACAGAACTATTGGTAGGACTAAAGCCCACCCAGCTCTATGGCTCTGCAGTCCTTGACACTCTACATGCATTTAATAAAGCTTGATTCATTTATGGCACACAATATAACAGAATCAAATATACTAAATGAATGTAAACAATTCATTAAACTGTCACCATACAGCTACGGTATCAGATTAGCTACATAGGCATTTCGACCTGATCAGTCCTCTTCAGTGTAGCAATAAGAATGTAGCAGCAAAAAAAGCAACCAATGTTAACAAATGCAAATGTACTGATCTAAAAAATTCCACTGGGAATGATCCAATGTATTTTGTTTGCATACTATATAGAATTAGGTGATTCTGGTGCAAAGTGCACATGGATCTACCCTATTTTAAAAGGCCCTCTGGTTCACTAGTGCCTAATCTATTAATCCAGATTGATTTATCTGACGAAGTTTTACCTAAAGCAAGAAATATAACAGAATAGCTTTTTGATTAGACCCAGTTTTTCGTTTAGGATACATCACAATCAGTGTTTTCATTTCTTAGATCATTAAAAAACTTATTAAATTAAGTTATTGCCATCTTTTTAATAAGTGATTCTAAAAAAACTATATTTTTACATTTTGCCATTATATAGCCCATTATAAAAGGAGGGGGGGGGGGGTACAGCCTGACTCCGGCTCCTCCCCTAACTCTGCACTTGTTAATAGAAGCAATAACAAAGTTTTAGGCTGAGCTATCACTAGCTGTCATTTGGTGAGTTAGGTGTCTTAAAAGAGCATGCCAAACTCTGGCCTTCCTGGATGCTTGTGACATTCAAACAGCTACATACACCATTTGGTCCTGGTTAACATCAGCTAGTAACATAATATACATGGAGAAGAGCCATGGTGAGCCGTTTTGAAATGTGGTGGCTCTAGCATAGGTGTGAAGGCACCTTAGTGCACTCTTTCTTTTTTTCTTCCCGTATTAGTAATTTTTGGGCAGACCTATCCAGACACTGGGGACCGCACATGTACCCAGTGTACCCCCTGCTTACGCGCCTGGCTTATGTGCTCCTTGGTGTTGCATGTCTAAACAAATTGGTTAATTGATCGACTAAAAACAAGGAAACCCTATAATTCTTTTGAATGAGCTAGAAAATGTACATACCTTTGGATACCCAAAAGCTAGTAAAAAACTGATTGTCAATTATTCATCTTGCAAACAACAACTGACTAGTTTTAGTTTTTCATACCAGTTTGTCTGATGTGAGATGCTCAAGCTGCTCATGGATTTCTTGTACTCTCTTTGCCTCATCACCAACCAGTTCATATCTGCCTCGTTCATCTCCAGTTACTACTGTACTCCAGTGATGCTCTGTAACATACTTCTGAAGAGTGACTTCCAGTCTGTTGTTAAACAAAAAAGTAAAATAAAGGGCTCTAACTTGCCACCTATAGACCTTGGCTAACAAGGAAATTAATGCTGGCTACTAGATTTTTAGAACTTGTAGCCAGCTGGCAAGTGCAACCATTCTTGTGCTTACAGCTACAGATGCCGGTGTAGTGCGGATTACACATTGAATCTTTTTTGCTAACAAGGAATCTAGATTTTCAGAACTTGTAGCCAGCTGGCAAACATAATCATTCTTGTGCTTACAGCTACAGATGCTGGTGTAGTGTGGGTTACACATTGAATCTTTTTTTTCAAATAAAACAAAGGCTGTGTCACAAACTATTGAAAGCTTGATCAAATCCCTTTCTCAAATGCTGTAGCAGCGAGCAGAAGAGCATGCACCACCTTGCTGTATTGAACAGGTTTGGTTTGGTTGGCTCCAGCCAGTTTACCAACATCTAATTTCTCCTTACATAGCACTTATAAATAATTATTCCTGAAGCTAATTCGTAATGCAAAATTGGGAATTGATCAAAAAAGGTTACTGTAGAAGACAAAAAAGCAAATTTCTCCCAGACTGATTACATGAAAGTGTGAATTCTAGTTGCCCGAGAAAACAGCTGCCTCCCATCATGCCATCAATCCCTCCCCTGCAAGAGAGTCTCTCGGGTGGGGGAGGGATAGTGTATACAATGAGAGGCAGCTGTTTTTTCAGGCTAAAATCATAGTTGGGAGCATTATTTTACAAACATATCACAAAGCTCTGAAAGTACAAAACATCCTTGATTATCCAAACAGGTTGAATTCGATTTGTTTTGTTTTGTTTTACATTTTGACTAAAGGAGTCACGGGAGGACAGGCGATAGGTCTTGAAGTCCCCTTTGAGGCCTGCCACATGGGACCTACGGTTTAACGTCCTTATCCGAAAAGACGTGAAGGTCTAACTGTTTCCAGATGTTAGAGCAAAGGCAGCACTTTCTCCTCAATTATTTTAACACCCTGAGTGAAGGTCCGGCACTGGGAATTGAACCCAGACCTCCTGCACGCCTGCACGGCAGACTGGCACCTTGCCAACAGGACTAACCAGGTGGTAGTTAAAGATGGGCTGTTCAAATTTACCAAATACTAAAATGATCAAAGATGATCTTTTGACCCATTTCATTTGCCCCTTAAAGGGTATTTTTTTTGGCACAACTGAAGAGAAAAACATGACAGAAAATAAATTTTTTTTTTTTTGTTGGATATTCATCTTAATAACAACTGAACAATTCAAAAAGTCCGCTTAAAGAAAACTTTATCAGTTTTTACCCTTTTAAAAAGGATTGAAATTGATCTGCTTGTGACCACTTTCTTCTCCCTTTTTAGTGACAAGTTTGCACAATTGTTCGAGCATAGAAGTGTTGACTGCCACTTAGGTTAAAATTGTGAAAGTTGGGTGTAAACTCAGATAATCAAGAATCGGATGACCGAGATACCGATAACCTTGGATGCACTGTACAAACAGATTTAAAAAATGAAGCATACATACTTTGTCCCACCCAGTGTCCATGTACTGCCATCAGTGTCGACCTTTGCAAACAGTGGTCCCTCAAGAAGAGTAGTACCATTTGAAACAGCCACCTTAATATGGCCTGTCTTGATAACACAGTCAATATCTTTCTTGCAAGTCCCCTCAGATAGTTCAAATGAGACAGTCACATCATCATGGCCTTGTGACCAAACATATGGAACCTCCGAAGGTTTTTCTTCCTTTTCATCTCCGGCCTTTTTTTCATCCTTCAGGCTCTTAAAGGGAACTTCTTCAATAAATGGTGATAAAGAAGCTTTTGCTCCATCTGATTAAAACAACGAAATACATAGATCTATATATCTGAAATTATTGATAAAATCTATACAAAGATTGACACAACATGTAGATTCAAGTGAGGCCTTATACCACTGGAACTGGGTATAATCCAACTTTCGCAGATATACAGCATCAACAAAGAGCCCAATAAACTCACACAAAGGAAAGATAAAAAATCTCTGACCTCGGTGGGATTTGAACCCACAACCTACAAAACAGATCTTCATCGCTCTAACCAGCTGAGCTACGGGGCCAGCTGGGAGTTTGATCATGGGATTTTAGGGGCAGTACGGCTCGGTCCAAGTCTAGAAATAGCCATAGAGTGCTTTTATACCCTGTTCCAATGGTAGGGCCTCACTCAAATCTATATGTTGTATTCACACAAATGCCACTGAAAGACAACACTCTATAAAGATTGATATTAGAAACTTTTAAAACCCTTCGAGTAAAAGACAAACAGATTTGATTAGGGAGGACATTATTTTAGTTTATAAAAATATAATATACCTTTTACCAGATGAAAGGATCTTTCACTTGCCAACAGAACTCCATTGATACCTGGTTCGATGGCAGCATAAACAGGAGTTGTAAATCCCTGGAACTCCATAATTTTTTCTGAAGCAAAACCTGTAGTCCCTGAACCTGTTACTGATTGTGTGAATAAAACAAGATCGAGAATGACCAAGTGTGAGTCTCTAACAGTTTTTGCTTCATTGTTATCCTCAATACTTAATAACAAACACCCAATGGCACCAGAGTCTTTACTTTGAATTGAGTGAAGCACAATGAACGGCCGATCTAACTCAAAGGTGTGTGCCAGTTTCCACAAGTTGCACTTTGTTCTGTCTTCAGTATTTAGAACATAAAGATTGCCAGCACCATCACTGACACAGGCAGATGTTTTTGATGGAAATGAGATGCACGTATTCAAGTTGTCCTTCTTCTCCTCTACTGCAGGAATCTTGAACACAACTTTTATCACATCAACATCTTTGTTCTGGATAAGAAATACAATGCATCATAAGTTAAGTAAACTAACTTAGAAAAAATTATGCAGTAAAAAATATCTGAACTTTATTTTAAAATTTAATCACAAGAATTAATACAATTTGAAGTATCTAAATTAATAAAGCTGACAAAAGATTAAAAGGCTAAAGCTAAATCCTTTCTTGAGCCTAAGTTGCTCATAGTGCTGGTGCTTTCTCTGGTTTCTGTAGTGTAAAGTGGATGAGAGTCTTTGACTCCTCCAAGACACAACACTAATCTATTGCAGGTTAGCTCCCAGCAGAACTCACTTATACAGCTGAGTCAACTGGAACAAAGTCAGGTAAAGTGTCATGCTCAAGGACACAACACAGTAGTTTGACTGGGACTCGAACTTGTGACCGTACGATAATTTACGAGTCAAACGTGCTAACCACTTGACCAGTGTGCCGCTGACAAAGATCAGAAAATCTATGGAAATTTAAATGCAAAATTCTAGAATGGGGCAAAATCTCTCTAACATGCAGAACTGGTAATCATTTATATATATACAGCTGAGTCAACTGGAACAAAGTCAGGTAAAATGTTTTGCTCAAGGACACAACACAGTGGTCTGACCGGGGCTCAAACTTGTGACCGTACAATAATTTACGAGCCAAACATGCTAACCACTTGACCAGTGTGCCGCTGACAAAGATCAGAAAATCTATAGAAAATTAAATGCAAAATTCAAGAATGGGGCAAAATCTCTCTAACATGTTAAAATACCATTCACAACAAAACCTCAAGAGCAGTATAGCTAAAAATTCCAAACAGTTAAAAAACAATTATCTGAGCCAAAATTAAGATTTCTTAAAACAAGATGATCAAACTAAAAACATAAGGGAAAAGGTCAAAACAATGGTACTTCGTAGGAACCCAATTTAGGGGGGTTGGGTATTATGTGCCGCCACCCACCACCTTTTTTTTCAAAAAGGCTGAATTTCAGGGGCAAAGATCATGTTCAATAAAATAGATACTAATAAAGTGCTTGCACCAGTGCCCCAGGGGGGGGGGTACTTGACAAAAGTTTGGGTAGGGGGGTGCCGCCCAAGCTTTAAAACCCTGACCCTGTTTATGATATGAGTTTTAGTTTTGTATACCCTGTTTATGATTAT